>CAUVYR010000206.1:0-35660 GCA_963556235.1 Cryptophagus acutangulus | reverse complement strand
GGCCCTCGATCGAGCCAACCTTATGTTTATTGAATCATGGAATTGCTTGTCAAAGTGAAAAACAATAAAAATAGGGTTAGACTATTTTGTTTATGAATAATTTGTGGAAATTGTTTAGGCAATTGCGACAGTGTTTGTGTTTACTGCCAAATCGTGCAAGCAAACCGATGGAAATTACATTACAACGGCTGCAACAAGTGTGCTTCATTCAGCGAAGGTGAGTTGCAATAACAATAACAATTAAATCATAACAATAATAACAATAATAAAAATAATAACAATAACAACAGTAACAATAACAATTATCACTGTTTCAGGTGCGTTGAACAACGATTTATTTCGAATGGATAGCCACACTTGATGCACAATTTTAGCGCACCGCACAATGTTGAGTGGGCACTGGTGGAGTACGACCAGATTATTCCAGATAGAACCGAGCCGAAAACAAACTCAGAGAAGAGCACAGGAAATCATAGCCACCGAAACAGCACCGACTACGATGCAGAGACGAGAGCGACCTTTCAAAATCAATATGCTTTTTACCGGTAATTAGAAACTAACAGTGCGAGCAAAAACCAAGTCGGAAATTGCTGTTTATTGTTCAGAAATGCAACTATGCTTTCATTCGTCAGGACAGCTCGTAGAGCCAAGACATATCAATTTCAATTGGGTAATGCAATTAGTTATTTAATTTTATTTTAATTAATTCTTTTTTATTTACAAACTAATTAAATTATTTTCTAGCAAGTTGTGGAATGGGAGGATATGGGCAATGTGTCCGTCTTCTTTTCGTTGGACTGTCTGGATGGTTTTGACGATGTCTTTTGTCAGCGGGTTTGACTTTGAGTGAAATTTGTAGAAATTCACTGCCAGCCGTTCGACAAATTCGTCAATGTATTCAATCTCAGTCATATCGTGCAGTTCTGCAATGCGTGTGTAAATGTTCGAATTGGTCGCAAGTCGCAGACACTTGTTCTGGATCCTTTGCAGTCGCTGCATTGTGCTTCCACTCATGGAGCACCAAACTGGTGCTGCATAGGTAAGTATTGGTCTAATCACTGCCGTGTATAAAATAGTTTTATTTTTAGGGCTCAGAATTGAATACTTATTCATGAGTGGATAAATTTGGTTTAATGCTGCTAGTGCTTTATGGATTCTGAATTGCGTGTCTGCAAAAAACGACATTCGTTTGTCAAGAATCATCCCGAGGTACTTGACTGTGGCGACTGGAAATAGTTTGGATTCCCCAACAACAAGCGGGTTGAACACTTTACTAAGGTGATTGTAATTGAAGGTAAATAGCATTGACTCGGTCTTAGTGTTGTTTAGTCTAATTTTCCACTTGTGGCAATATTCCTCAAGTAGTCGCGTGTGGAACTGCACCTGTCTGTTGGCAATTTCTGCGCTGAAGCTATGGCAATACATTGCAGTGTCGTCAGCAAACTGCGACAAGTTCGATCGTGTGAATGTTGGAATATCCGCGATATAAATATTAAATAAGACCGGACCAAGAACCGAGCCTTGGGGTACTCCAGCCTTAATATTTTTTTTCGCGGATAGTGCAGTTCCAACTTTCACTTGCAGCGTTCGATTTTGCAAATAGCAGGCTACTAATCTGATCAAGTACGCAGGATACTTGAGAATGCTCATTTTGCAGATTAGTGCCTGCGGCCATACTCGGTCAAACGCTTTTTCGATGTCGAATATTGCCATTACCGTGGAAAATTTTTTGTTGCAGCTATGCATCACGTCATTGACGATGCGCACCAAAGAGTGCGTTGTGCTATGTCCACGCCTGAATCCAAACTGAAAAGCTGGCAGAATATTGAATTTGTTTGTATGCTTGTTTAATCTTGTCAAGATTATTTTTTCTGTCAGTTTATTCAGTATGGACAATAGGCTGATTGGACGATAGTTGACTGGATTGCTATGTTTCTTGCCTGGTTTTGGAATCGGAATGACGACAGCATTTTTCCACACTTTGGGGAAATACTGCCGTTTTATTGTCGCATTGATTATGTGAGTCATTTGCACTATTGTTTTAAGAAGTAGATTTTTAATCACAATATTATTGATTTTGTCTAATCCAGGTGCTTTTTTTGTTTTTAGGGTTTTAATGACGTCACGTAATTCCGTTGGACTGGTTAGGATTTTAGACAGTTCGTGATTGGAGAGTTGCGGCGTGATGGCTATTAGGTCATTGTATCTACTATTAATGTCTGCTTCGAATTGTCTGTCAGTGTGTGTATCTAGTTTATGGATGTCTCTAAAAGTATTGGCAAGAACTTCGCATTTCTCAGCATCACTGAGGAAGTCGGTACCATTGACTTCCAGCGTTTCAATAATGCTAGTTTTCTTGTTAAAACGCTTTTTGACTTTCCACAAAGAACCGTTTTCAGCCGAGAGGTCAGTCAGGAAATTACGCCACTCGGAATTTTTGAATAGCGTAATCTCCCTCCTGATCTCAGCCGTTAACTGGTTCATAAGTAGTCTGTCAAAGTAGTTTTGTGTTTGCTGATACTTTTTGCGTTGCTTGTTTTTTGTTTTAATTAATGTCAAAATATAGTCCGGTAAAATGATTTGCTTTTTGATTGGTTTATTAATTTCTGAATGTCTTTTCGTTGCTTTAAGAATGTTATCGGTAAGGGTTTCGATTGCGTGATCAATTTCTCTTGCTGTTAGCAAGTCACCATTGATCGTAGTCGCGTCATTCAAGTCACGCCTGAATTTATTCCAATTGGTATTCTTAAAGCTTACGAATGTAGAGTCAGTCACCCCTTTGTAAATTGATTGTAAAACTAAGTCTGCGTAGATGGGGTTGTGGTCAGAGTCCAAATCGCAGAACTGTTCCAGGGAGACATGTGAAGGGATGTTTTTGGAAATGAGGAGGTCAATCGTGCTAGGATTTCGACCATTGGAGGGATAGTGGGTGGGTTGTTGGCTGTGAGAAAGCAGGAGATTCTTGCTATTAGTAATGTAATTGAATAGTTTTAGGCCGCTTGTGTTTGACCTGCGATTGTTCCAGAAGGGATGGACGCAATTGAAGTCACCCAATAAAATTACTTTGGTGGCAGCCGAGAAGATGTTTTCTAAAAAGGCGGTGTTAAGTAGGAGATTAGGCCTGATGTAGGCAGTGGCTAGTAATAGTTTGTTGGAAAGTTGAATGGCAATAGTTTCCAAATCACCACTTTGCAGTGGGATGATTTTGAAACTCATGCCCTTCTTAATGATTACCGCCACTCCACCAGACCTAGTGTCTCCTGGCCTATCGTTTCTTACTACCACCATGTCCCTGATCTTGAACTTGTCCTTTGAACTTAGCATAGTCTCGTTTACAAACATTATATCAATTTTATTTTTTAGCATAAAATTTCCGACAAGTTTATTTTTATTACGTAAGCTGTTAGCGTTCCAAGCACAAATCCGGAGGAGTTCTATAAATGGTAATTGTTGTCAAGATTTTGTAAGAAATTTACAGTAAAATGGAATCGCTCTTTACCGCTCTGCATTTTGCGTAGCTCGGTATTTAAGTCGGTTAAGGCCTGAATCACTGTGCTCAAATCAATGAGTGAGTTCGTCTCATTAATTAACTCACCTATCTGGGTAATCTGGCCATACTCACCTGCTTTCGGTCTAGTTGGTGGAATTGATGTTGCTGGCTGTGACGACGCGCGAGGTGTTGGCTGCCGTTCCTGGGAGCTTTTAAGCCAGGGGTTGTTTGTTGGTTGCGAAGCTGGAGTGAAGTGGGGGCGAAGCGGTGGAAAACTATTTGCACCAAGTGCGGGCGCACTAGTAGCCGCACGGGCTGTTTTCGCGGGAGCACTTTTTAAAATTTGCGCCATTTTTGCGACGTACACTGGACACTTAACGTTATTTGCAGTGTGGTCACCACTGCAGTTTGCGCACGTAGGTAGATCGGTGGATTCAAGTGTGCAGTCTTTGGTCCAGTGATCATCACCACACTTGACACACTTTTCCCTATTGAAGCAATTGGACGTGGCATGTCCCCATTTCTGGCAACGCTTACATTGAATAATGTACTTATTATTCTTGTGGCGCTCCCAGGAAATTTTTGTGTGTTGGATGTAGGGGACTTTCCGATTTAGGTGTTCCACCACTACACTTCCTTCGGTTACAATCATGTACAGTGGTTGAGCTTTTGAGTTTCTAGTAGTGTCTTGTGGTGCAGAGGATTTTTTTTTAGAGTTCATTTCAAATCCTTTCAGTGCAGGGATTTTAAATTCAGTTTTTAACTCTTCTAGGATTTCATCAATCTTTATGCCTTCCGCCAATCCCCTGATTACAAACGCATGGGTTTTTTCAGTTGATAAGTTGGTTCAGAAGAACCGTAAGCGTCTGGTGAGACTCTGGCTTGCCATTGAGGATGATCGGGGGGGGGGGGGATTTTGGTTTAGAGGGAGCTTTCTTGGGGCGGAGAATTCGTGGGGAGGTGAGGGTTGTTTGTTCGTCGATATCCGACTCAGAATCGCTGAGCTTATCAAACCGATTTGCCAATGGGATCTGGTTACTGGTAGACGGTCTAAATTTTAATAATTTGTTGGCTCTGTCAGAGTGCGTGAAGCCAACAGCGTCGACTGCTGGTGGCGACAGGGATTTCTTTCGCTTTAAGCGACGTTCTTGTATCATTTTAACCCCAGTCGTGCTGAACAGAGTTGGGGTTGGTGGAATTATGTCTTGTTGCTTGGATGATTGGGCATTTGGATTTAGATCTGTGCTCAGATCCATGTTAATAGAGTCTTTAAACTCTGCCGTTAGTGGCCTATTAGTGCTAGTTGTTGTTGTTTTTGTTGCCGTGCTTAGGGTGCATCCTGTGGTGGTGACGACTGTTGTCGTCGTCGAGGTTGTGACGGTCAGTAGTGGTGGCGTCATTTGTGAATAGTACTTGAGCGTCGTACTCTCATTTGACGAAAAAGAATTTGGGCCCTGCCCAGAATTTTCTAAGTCCGGCGCTGTTTGTGGCGCGCGATCCGATTCAAATTTGAATATAGATTTCGTTCTGCTGCTGTGACTAGGCGGCAGCGAGATCTTTACTTGACGTCCGCGCACTAGCCAGGATTTGGTGGCGGTTTTGGGGCGAGATTGACGGTAAAGAATGTTAATGTAAAAAGCTGGTTAGGAATTTTACAATCACACACACTAATTTTAAAACTAATATCGTCAAATTCGTAGCAAAGAAGGGCCACGGGCCGCTTCTTTTAAAGTTTTACACTATGCACTAATTAAACTAATATTACCTTATCACTAAACTAATATTAAAAAATAATCCTAGGCTTCACTAATCACTAATAGAGTCAAATATCTCACTAATACTCAATTAATAATTAGATCGCACGGCGAGCACTAATTACTAAAGGGTCGTATGTCACGAGTCCACAAGGGATATTTTCGCACAAAACGGCAGACCAGCTGCAGAGCGAAAAAATTTGAGAACCTCTGCTCACGAGAAACAGAAGTCCTGAGCAAGCAAGAAGTCGACATGCAAGTTGCACACGGTAGCGCTACACCAACGAGCTATTTGTTAAAAGTATGTATTTTAATTGTACATAAGAAAAATACAGTGTAATATTAGACAATCATTTACATCTCATAACATATGTAAAACATCATATGATAAGATTAATATTATATTTTATTTAAATTTCTACTTACATGTTTATATAGCGCAGCACAATACTACACTTGAAATTAAAAATAAAATATAAAACAATTTGCTATTAATAATATATGTTTATTCATTTTTTTTATAAATGCGTTTATGAAGTCTTGAACCGTTGTTCAAAAATGATATACGGTGGTTCACAATAAAAATTGATTTGATTTTCTTCTCGACAATTTGGATTCGATTTTCAAATCTGGCGCGATCCCTCACACGTTCTTCCCATTGTCCTTTTCGTGCTGATCGATATGCAAATGACCAATGAATCATCCAGCAAACTTTATTTTGAGCAATGGCAAAGTAAACACTGTTTTTTCTTTCACCATTGATTGAATTCATTTTTTTGAAGTTGATTTATGAAGTTGAAGTTGAAGAATGAATTATTTATACAGACATCACCAATTTAAATAAATAAAGTAAAGTAAGTAAATTATTAAGTTTATTGCCATTAAAGTTAAATTACATTTTGTCAAAACAGAAACAAAACAAAACAAAAATATTAATTTATAATACTATCTGCAAAGAAAACAAAATACATTACATTATGAATATCATTTTAAATATTTTACTTACATCTAGATGCAGTGACAATGAATGCACGTGCCCGGGAAAAAAGTTATATGCAGAGGAGTTTGACACTGATCACATGAATAGCACTGTCGACTATCGAAAAATTCACTGTTGTGGCAGATTCGGTGAATTGTTCAAAATTTTGTATCTGGACTCTCCAAATGTCCGTAAGCACCCCAACAACTGAAGCACAATCGCCTATCTCCAGTATCGGCAAAGATTTCGACCACACAGGCACTACCAGAATTTGGAGATGCTTCCAATTCCAATGTGACCTCATTGGTTTCGTCCGTCGAACAAATACTCATGTAATCAGAGTCTTCTTCCTCGCCCTCTGGTACTTCTCCGTCCACCAGTTCTTCTTCAGGGAAATCCATTGCCACCCACTCATTCCAATCCGAATCAGAATCGCTACCGTTAACACTCATTGTTGCAAAATATAAAAATACACCGAATAAACTACTCATTTTATTTATTACTCTAGTTTTTTTATATAAAGAATAAGATCTAGGTGTCGAATATGATACTTGTTGTATCATCATCATAATGCACAGAAAGAGGTTTTGAATTATATTAAAACAAAAGAATTAAATCATACAAATCATTTATTAAAAACATATATTTAAACAACAAATATTGCGAGAATTATTACATTGATTGCATTTATTTTTTGATGGTGATGGACCATCACATTGCTCAAAATCTTCAGGTTGGTTATAATGTTCATTACATGGTAAACATGACTTTAAAATTTCATCAATTTGATATTCTTTGGGTAAATGTTTCCAGGCTCTTTCTAGTTCCAAAGTCTGGGCGTATTTTTGTAAATACACTAATGGAAAATATTTCAATTCCCATATCTCAAATTGATCCAAACTTTTTTTCAATTGCATGTGATTTACAATAATTTCACCCACTTTTTCTACAACATCCTTACTATCTGACATTTTGTAATATACTAATCGATATTTTAATGTTGTTCGATATTTTGTTCCAAGTTCATTTCTACAATTAAATTGAAATCAATTTCCATTTGATATGGAAAATATTTTAAGCACTCCAACATACAATGCGATTGTATGGAATACTCTACATAAAGTTCGCATCAGGTCAATGCAGTTTCCAAGGCTATTAGATTCGCGAACAATATTTACAGCTGTTAACATTGCATTATTGTAATAATTTACAAAGTTTATTTTTTTTAATAATGCTAGTCTTGAAACAATAATTTCATTGATCGATATAATTTCTTTAATAGTCGATTGGCTAACATATATTGGGCTAATCTTTTCACTTTTTAGTTTAATCATTTTTATTTCTAGAAAAACAGATTCTTCTAATTGACATATATTTGAAATTGAATTGAATTCGTTGAAAACGATTGCATCATCCTTTTCAAAATATTTAATTAAAGTGTTTATAAAGTCATTCCACTCCACTTCACCAAACGTAATATGATCTTTTTTGTTCTTGCATTTATAAATTTCACTGCAGGTTCTAATCCCATAGAATAACAGAAACCAACGGATATTTCACATACTTTTGAGTTTTCCAACATATAACTAGTCTCGTGAATCAATCGTTTATCGTTATAAATATTATCGCGATAGATTGAAAAAAGATTATCAACAAAATCACAATAGGATGTTGGTTCCATCATTTTCAATTAAATTTACAATACTACAGTCAATATCTCAACATCTTCAATATTTATAGTACCTAATTAATAATAGATAACATGCGCAAATCATGTAATATTTTTAATACTAATCCAAATATTGTGAGACTTATCAAACCCCAACCACTTGACATGTAATTTATCATTCTTTCTGGACAATATTTTTTCTATTAAATAAACATCAGGCTGTGATGTTTTTTGCAACTCTTCTGTATAAAATCCTCCACTAATTTGCACACCATACATGTCATCTAATAAATATGTAATTGGATTGGTTATGCATACTTTTCTAATTTTAAATAATTCTGTGGTCCAATTTGGAGTGTAGCCCTTATCAAAAACATGTTTTGCTTTACTTATTCGTACTATATCACCAATCCTATATTTTGGTTTACCGAGAATTTCGAAATTCCTATACACTGTTTGTAGAAGATCTTTTTCATTCTCTTCCTTTACATCCGCTGGTTTCATGAGTGTGGTACTATGTTTTGTATTATTGTATTGTTTTATTAGATTAGTTATATGTTTATTAGATTAGTTTTATAGTATTAGTTAAATTGTTTATCTTTATCCAATCATATTTTCCATTTAAACTAAACAACTTATACAACTTTTCCTTGACTGTTCGGATAATCCTCTCGACTATTGCCGTTTTTTTTGGACTATATGTATTGTAATGATTAATTTTATGTTTTTTTAATAAACCTTTAAATTGTTTATTAAAAAACTCTTTTCCTTGATCAGTTTGCAGATTTTTCGGTACACGACCTCCACTAGTTTTCAACACTTTCTCCATAGCTTTTGCCACTGCTTCTGCCGATTTAGTTTTTAATGGTTCTGTCCAAACATACTTGGAAAAACAATCAATTACTAGAAACACATATTTGAATCCTTTATTATAACATGAATAATTTATCATTTCTGCTAAATCAGCTTGCCACAAATCATCAAAACCTTTAATAATAGTACGCCTTCGTTTGAAATTACGTCGAGCCGGTTTATGCAATTCATATACAACAACAGCCTTTTTATTCATATCTCGTAAATGTTGTATGCGATTGTCTCAATAACTTCTCTACAAATTCTTCAATTTCTTCTGTATGTTTTTTCAATTTTTCATCAATTATTTTGGGAATATCATTTATTTTAATAATCTCTAAACAACCATCCACATATTGCTTATTGGTAACATCCGTTGATTGTGTCGGTGTATTTGCATTGCACAATTTACGATTTTCTAAATCATAATCTCCATCACTATTTCGCGGAAATTGAATCAAGATTATTTTCGAATTTTTTGAATCTGCATTAAATGTATGACCGAACTTGCTGACACTCATCTTATATATAAACATTTTTTAGTAAAACCATTAATTTAATCAATAATTTTTTCTTCCCGAAATTCTTCGATAATTGACATAATTTCATTATTATGCGCATTATTTCCAGCGGCTTTAGATGCAACTAAAAGTCTATGCCTATCCACAACTTCATTAATATCATTCCAATATACGTATTCAATTGGATTTGAATTGAGCAGCATCAACTCATTAATTTTCTTTAGTTTTCCACCCTTCTTCACTTTGGTTAAATATGGTTTAATTATTTTTTTATACTTCCGATCTCGAGTACCTCTAATTTGATTATCAGATTTATAATCTCGTCTATGGGCATTCGACATTTGTATAATTTCATTATAATTTTCTTCATCTGCTTTTTCATACTTTAAAGGTTGTTTCATAAATAACAATTCATAGAGTCCCCAAGTACCAGGAAGTTTTTTTATTTTCGATGACAACAAAATCATTTTTTTCAAAATGTATTTCTTTAGAACCGATGGTCCACTCATCATTCACAGAATTGAATTTCACACCACTAACACTATCAAATTTTTCTCGATCACCAATCAAATACATTTGAATAAATTCCCTGGCTATAGGTGGATATTGTTCTAAATATGTAAAAAGAGCCGTTTTGTCTACTTGTATAATGAATTTTGGCTCTAAATTTTCTAGTTCAGAATTGCTATCATACTTTACAATTTTCTTTGGAATTATTTTCGATTGAGTAAAATTTACTTCTAAAGCTCTTCTTTTTCTATTTTTTCCTACTTCTTCTTCTTCTTCATCATGTTTTTTAAAATTTCTAGAATTTTTAGAAATTTCCTCTAAAGGTTCCATAACAGGTTTAAAAAACCTACTCAAATCATTTTCGTATTCGTTTTTATTTGATTTTAACATCAAATATTTTCGTCGAATTACATTAGATGCTTAAATAATTTGTTTCTTGATGTGATCTTCTTTTTCGGAAGATGGCAACATCATCATATAATTAGATTAATTGATCTGTATAGTATAACAAGTAAAATAGAACTGAATTATCAACGCAAAAATGATGATAGTCTAGCAATGCAGTATTAAACAGACCTCAATTTTGTTGTGATCTGTTATAATCAGGTGTATAATACCAGATTGTATCTGTTTTAATGGGACCTGATTTATATAGGTATTGGTTGATCCTGCGGTGGAACCTGCAGCTGGCGGTGGGACCTGCACCTGGCGGTGGGACCTGCAGCTAGCGTTGGGACCTGCGGTCAGATCTTCAGATATTTATTATATTGGCGGGTGTTGCGTTGGCATGTGTACCGATAGGTCGGACCACTGGTCGGATCTGCATTGATTAACCTGCAGATCGATAAATTCTGTATCGAATTAATCAATTGAAACGAATGCTGTGGAAACCAAGTTTAAATCATAATATAGGGATCGAATCCTTTCCTGTATCGTCCGTTCGCTAATTCACTATCTTTTACTATGACAATCATACCGTGCTTATCTTTCCAACACTCACCGCACATATCTTTGAAAGTATCAAATGACATATCCGTGTTTACATGATCGTTGTATGCATGTTTTAAAATTTTTTCATCTTGCTTAAATAGTACTATAGTGTTGGCATTGTCACGTATTAATTGTTTTGGTATTCTTGAATATGTTTGACATAAATAAAAACTATCAACTTGTTTATGGCGACCCATGCAAAAATAATTTCGAATTTTATCTTGCTTATCACATGCTACATCATCAAATATAAATATAGAATTTGAAAGTGCTTCGGATGGGTCCAAAATTTCATCATTATCGGTGTATGGAAAATATTTAATTTTCGACACTAGTTTTAACACACTTTCAAGATGTTGATATTTAGGCTGATACAATGATTTTGAATAAATATAAATATTTTCAAATCTTAGACCATTTGAATTAAATAATAAACTCATCATTACATTCGTTTTACCACATCCACTAGGTCCACTTATTATAGCTCTTATGGTATTAGGAAACAGAGCGCCATGTCTATAGGGTTGCAGCACTTGCTCATTGTCTAAATTAATTATTGGCAATCGTAATTCTTGTTTCTTAATGTTCATCTCGATAACAATTAAAAATATTTTCAATAAATACTTGACTTTATACTATTCTATATTATTCTGAATGAAGTCATCAAAGGGTGCAGGTGTGCTAAATACTGTAATAAATAAATTACCTATTGAGTTGCATTTACCGGGTTATCAGTATTGTGGACCAGGTACAAAACTAAAAAAACGTTTAGCACGCGGCGATTTAGGTATTAATTTATTGGATAAGGCTTGTAAACAACACGATACTACTTATTCAATAAAAAGAAATTTAACTGATATACATTCGGCCGATAAAGTGTTGGAACATCGTGCGTGGGAGCGGGTTAAATCGAGAGACGCCAGTTTTGGGGAAAAAAGTGCGGCTTGGTTAGTGACGAACGCAATGAAACTTAAACAAAAATTTGGAATGGGTGTTAACAATAAAAAATTAAAACGCAAAGCATTTCGAAGCGCTGTAGGGAAAAATATCAAAAGAGCACTAAAAGGTGAAAATCACAGTAGCAATTTATTAGATGTTTCCAAAAAGGCATTGCATGCAGCTCGTGTAGCTGTAAAGCAGGCAGGAGGTCGGTAAAATATTCGAACACCAAGAATCATACCAATTCCAAAAACTGGTGGATTTTTACTATTTATTATGCCATTATTTGCTGGATTATCTGCGCTTGGAGCTCTAAGTGGGGGTGCCGCTACTATTGTAAAAACGGTCAAAGATGTGGAAAGTGGCAAAAAGAAAATGATTGAAGCAGAACGTCATAATCGTGTAATGGAATCAATTGCTGTGGGAAAACGTGGATCCGGCCTGTATTTGAAAAAACAAAGAAACGGATTTGGATTACATGTTGAAGAAAAAAAAAACTTGTAAAATTACCCCAAAGAGCTCTAACTGATTTGGATATTTATAAATATGTAAATTCATGTAAAATTCCATATTTTAGAGGTATTCATATGCGTAATCAATTACCCTATAGTGGACCGTTGAAAAATGAAAGTGCAATAGTAAATTTAGATGATTTTAATAATGAAGGGACACATTGGGTAGCTTATAAAAAACGTAACAAGTCCATAATTTATTTTGATAGTTTTGGTAATTTACGACCACCGTTAGAATTAATTCAATACTTTGGTGATTTAAATCATATTTCATATAACCATGAAAACTATCAAAATTATAACAAATACAATTGTGGACACTTGTGTTTGGAGTTTTTAAATAATAAAAATAAATTGAATTGATATCAGTCATGTCTCAAACGTTTACATTGAAGGGTCAAAGTAGCCTGTTGTCAGCAAATTTCTATCCTCCCATTGAACTCAGCGAGAAACATAATTATGCGCTGGCTCTTATTGGTTTGTACACATTTAATAGTATTCCAAATATAGAAGAAGGAAAAAGTAATAAGTTTTATTACTATGATGGGGAAAATGTATTAAAATTCATTGCAATTCCAACGGGGGCGTATGAATTAGTTGATATTGAATTATATCTGCAAAAATGTCTAAGTCCCAATTCAAGTGAACCGGAAAAATATTTATCGATAAAACCCAACCACAATACATTAAAATGTGAAATTAAATGTGTTTTTGATATCGACTTTACACCTGAAGATAGCATTGGATCAATTCTTGGATTTGAACTTGAAATTTTGGGGGCTGATATATACCATGAATCCACTTTACCTGTAAACATTGTTAAAGTATACACCATACGTGTCGAATGTAATATTGTGGTCGGTTCTTACTACGGAAATCAGCAATCGCATACACTGTATGAATTTTCTCCTTCATCAAATCCTGGTTATAGTATAGATGTACAACCACATAACCTTGTTTATTTGCCGATTAAACGAAAACTAATCGATAACATTACAATAAAATTATTAGATCAAAATTCGGAGTATATTAACTTCAGAGGAGAGGAAATAATTATACGTTTAGAGTTGAAAAGTTATGGGATTAATATTTAATAAAAATTATATAAAAAAAGATCGTAAATCCAATGTTGCTTCATTCCATCGTCAACCTTTATCAAGACGGAAGTCCACCACATTAACAGCGGAGAATATTAAATTTCTACAATCTTTGGGATACAATGTCCGAACAATTAGAACTATTTAACGGCCCAAGTTATGATGATTCGATTGTACGTGAAGAAATTCATACATATCATCCACATACAAAGTCTTTCGAAAATAGTGATGAAATCGAAATTTCGATAAACCAACAGGATATATTATTGGCAATGTATGATGCATGTCTTTGCATTGAAGGTGAATTTAAGGAAACCACTATTGGGGAAGGTACGTGTAAATTAACCAACAATGCTGGCTTATATTTGTTTGAATCGATCAGTTATGAATTAAATGGTAGAGAAATTGATAAAGTCCGAGATCCGGGAACAGTCAGTACCATGCTAAATATTTTATTGTGCAATACAAATGAATCTGAAGCGTTGATTGGAGCAGGATGGACTATAACTGAAGAAGTTTTACCCACCTTCAATACAAATAATTTTACATTTCGCATTCCCTTAAAATGCATTTTGGGAGTATTCCAAGACTATGCACGAGTAATAACTGGACGTCATAAAATCAGATTGGTGCGTTCTCGAACCGATTATAATTGCTATAAAGCTACTAATACAAAGAGAGCGACTATCAATATTACAAATGTCGAATTAAAAGTTAAACATGTTTATCCCAATGATGCTGTAAAGTTGCGAATGTTGAAACATATTAGTAAAGATGTATCCAGAAACATTCCATTTAGGCAATGGGAATTGCATGAATTTTCGGCATTAAGAAGCACTGAAAAGGAAATATGGCCTGTAAAAACTAGTACTAATTTAGAGAGGCCTAGATATATTATTGTTGCATTTCATACTGATCAAAAAGATAATATTGCTAAAGATGTAACATATTTAAATAATCTAAATCTAGTGAATTTAAAAGTTCATTTGAATTCAGAATGTCATCCATATGAATCTTTAAAGATTAATTTTCTCAAAATGGCTTATACAGAAGTCTATCAAATGTATATTGATTTCCGTAAAAATTTCTATAATGTTACACATACAGAACCCCTATTGAGATATACAGAGTTTAAGGAAAGGTGTTTATTTGTGATGGATTGTTCAAAACAATGTGAGGCATTAAAATCCTCTACAGTGGATGTTAAGTTGGAAATTTTAAGTAATTTTCCGTTTCCGCTTAAAACCAAAGCATATTGTTTAATTATTCATGATAGTTTGGTGGAATATACACCACTTAGTGGGATGGTTAAAAAAAATATCTAAATTTAAGAAAATATTAATTAATTGTTAGTCTAATGTTAATTATCTAGTGAAGATGACGTTTGTTATCATTGATGTGCAAGGATTTACTATCAATTCACATTTAGTGCCTAAAGAGTTGACAATTCATAGTGGTAGAAATAAATTAACCTATTTGTTTAAATCAGACAGACCATTTAAATTTTTGAGCAGTGATGAAAAAAATCAAGCTCGATATTTACAATTCAATCATCATTGTATTGAGTATAATAGTGGAAATGTTGATTTGAATCAATTAGATGAAATTTTGAATGAACATATAATACAATCAAATATAGATATAATATATGTTAGAGGATGTGTCAAAAAAGAATTTCTTAGAAATAAGCTGGATCAAATTACAAAGCAACCACCTTTGATTATTAATTTAGAAAATGATGAACTTTGTCCCAAGTTTTTAAAATTTAGACCGATATGTAAGAATCATAGTTATGATAAAAATTGTATTTGCAGTGTTAAAAATTGCGATCTTATGTATAATTATATTATTTCAAAATAAATATTATATTCAAATAATGTCGTTTTTCTTATCTTAAACCTGATGAAGAAGATGATACTATACAGTCGAGATATCATATTTCTTTACAATAATAATTAGAATTGCTTAATGACAATATTTTTTATTTGCATCTTAGTAAAAACTCATGTTGCTACAATAAATCTTTAGTATTTGTTAAACAGTGCTATAAAAATGTTCGCTTGTCAATCTTGTAATAAATCTTTTGGTCAAAAAGACAATCTGAAACGACATATTGCTAATGTTAGGTGTGTGAAAGATGTTCTTTGTGAAAAATGTGGTTGTGTTTTTCCAAATCAATCAACTTTGAATCAGCATGATGGGGATGAACATGAGGGAGTGTCTAATAAGCGTATCAGACTGGAACAACCTTCAACTAGTGGTAAGTTTCAATATTTTTTATATAAAGAGTTAAAGACTGATTCAATCATTTGTAGGTGCTATTTATTGTCATTTATGCGATATACATTTGGAAAATCAGTCAAAGTATAAAGGACATTTAAATTCGCTTAAACATAAATCGAATGCATGTAAAAAAGTTGATGGTATTGATGGGGTTGAGCAGCTAACTACTGCTTTTAAATGCAGAATTACTAGCTATCGCATTATGTCGGAAAAAGTAGATATAATCAGCACAAATGATTATATCGATGATGTAAAACCGAAAGTAGTAGAACTTATAGAACGCTGTCTTCAATCCCATAATCAATTAAAAATCAACTTTGAACTATTTGGCAATTATGTTCTACAAACCACTGAGGAAGAAGAAATAAAATCCTTCAATACTCGCAATGAAATATTTACTGGTAGTACGGATATTCTTGCAATATTTGATAAATCTAAGGCGGTGATTGATGAAAAAGCAAGCGAGTTTCAGGAAAGAAAAAGTGGTAAGCATATGAATTTTTTTCCAATTTATTTTTAATAATTTAATGTTATCAATTAGGCTGGGCTCTTGAGAAATTTACGTATTTAGAAGTTAATGTGAATAAGTACAATCCGATGAAAGCATCCCGTTACATTGAACTACCCACGGAAATTAGGAATAGAAAAGCTGTCATCAACTTTCAAAACATTGATGAAGAATGTTTTAAGGATTGTATTTTGGCAGCTTTATATCCAGTCAAGGTTCATCCTGAACGAATAACGGGGTATGTGCAATTTGAAAACGAACTAAATTTTAATAATATTGAATTTCCTGTAAAATTAAATAGTATTAATAGATTTGAAGAGCTTAACGATATTTCGGTAAATGTTTATGGGTTAGAAACTACATATGAAAATAATTTGTCAAAAATTGAAGTAGTAGGCCCATTACATTTTACGAAATTACCTCGACCGCGTCATGTAAATTTGCTATTAATTAGTGACAATAATGGTAATAATCATTATTGTCTCATTAAAAATATGTCTAGGTTAATAAGAAATCAGCTGACTAAACATTGTAGTACCATGTTTTTATGTGATGGATGTTTAACTAATTTTTCAAATACTCAACTTTTAGAAAATCATAAATTAAATGATTGTAATCATGTATGTACTAAACTACCAACTACAGATATTATAATAGACAAATTTGGAAATACACATCCGGGAAATATATTAAAATTCATAAATTTTCAAAATCAATTGAAGGTGCCATTCACAGTATATGCAGATTTTGAGACGGTCATAAAACCAATTGAATCGTGTAAGCCTAACTCTGAAAAGTCGTTTTCTATTAAAACATCGGAACATAAACCACATTCGTTTGCTTATTATATAAAATGTTCATATGACGATTCATTGTCGAAATTTGAATCATATCGAGGTGAAGATTGCACTAAAGTATTCATCGAACGTTTAGAATCGGATGCTAAGCATATTTACATCAACTATTTGAAGCCAGTTTTACAAATGAATCCCCTAAGTTATAGTGAACAGAATGAATTTGCAACTAGTGTAAATTGCCATATTTGCGAAAAAGTGTTCAAAGATGATGAAAAACGAGTAAGGGATCATTGTCATTTAACAGGACAATATCGGGGTGCGGCTCATATAAATTGTAATTTACATTATAAGATTCAAAATTTCATTCCTATTTTTTTCCACAATTTAAGCGGTTACGATTCTCACTTGTTCATTAAAAATTTAGCTAGTCATCAGGAACGTATAGATGTTATTCCTCAAAATAAAGAACGATATATTTCATTTTCAAAACATTTGTTAGTGGATACATATCTTGATCGAATAACTGGCAATGAAAAAAACGTGTATTTAAAATTACGCTTTTTGGATTCATTAAACTTTATGGCTAGTAGTTTAGGTCAATTAGCTCAAAATTTAAACAATGAAGAATGTCATGAAATTCGTAAATACTTTCCTGATGATGAAAATCTCAATTTAATTCGGTTAAAAGGTGTATTTCCCTATTCGTATGTTTCTAATATTGAAAAGTTGTCGGAGAATAAACTACCATCACATAAAGATTTCTTTAATAATTTAACAAATGAAAATATTTCAAAAAGTGACTATGAGCGAGCGTGTGATGTATGGAATTTGTTTCAATGTAACACTTTAGGCGAATATTCCGATATATATATATATATTTAAAATCAGACGTATTAATTCTAGCAGATATTTTCCAAAACTTTAGAACCCTTTGCTTATCAATATATTCTCTAGATCCCGCTCAGTACTATACCGCACCTGGCCTCAGTTGGGATGCAATGCTCAAGTATACTGAAGTTGAATTGGAGCTATTGACTAATATTGATATGTTGCATTTTTTACAAAAGGGAATTCGTGGAGGTGTTAGTCAATGTAGCACCAGAAAAGCTGTAGCAAATAATCAATTCATTCCTAATTTTGATCCATCTAAACCGACATCATTCATAACTTATTTGGATGCGACTAATTTGTATGGAGCAGCGATGTCTCAACATCTTCCCAAAAGTGAATTTAAATGGTTAACTGAATTAGAAACTAGTAGATTAGACGTTGCAAATATTTCAGATAATTCTGATCGAGGATATATTTTAGAGGTAGATTTGGAATATCCTGTTAACCTGCATGATAAGCACATCGATCTACCGTTTTGTCCAGAATCCCTAGCTTCCCCAATTTCAAAAATCAAAATTAAAAAGTTAATTCCAAATTTGTATAATAAATCCAAATATGTTATACATTATAAAAACTTAAAACAGGCTCTTAGAAATGGTTTGAAACTAACTCATGTGCATAGAGTGTTAACATTTAAGCAAAGTCCTTGGTTAATGCCGTATATAGATTTGAATACCTTTATGCGGAATTGTGCCACCAGTAAATTTGAAAAGGATTTTTTCAAACTTATGAACAATAGTGTCTTTGGGAAAACTATGGAAAATGTTGACAAAAGGGTAGATGTAAAATTAGTTACACATTGGGAAAATGTTGGACATAAGCCAGGAGCAAATAGCATGATTTCAAAACCTAATTTTAAAAATTGTAGCGTATTTACCGAAAATTTAGTGGCAGTGCAGATGAAAAAATTAAAAGTTATGTATAACAAATCTATATATATCGGATTTAGTATACTAGACTTATCGAAAACTATTATATATGATTTTTATTACGGTTTCATCAAAGAGAAATATGCAGAAAACGCTACGTTGCTTTATACAGATACGGATAGCTTGATATTAGAAATTTTTACCGACAATTTTTATGCGGACATGAAACTAAATTTAAACAAATTTGATACTAGCAATTTTCTTCCAAATAATTTAGACGGCATTCCAAGCAATTCATCAATTTTGGGAAGAATGAAGGATGAGTATGCTGGTAAAATTATTTGGAATTTTTATGGAACTGGAGCAAAAGCATATTGTGTAAATGCTGAGGCTAGTCTTTCAAAAAAAGCAAAAGGTGTAAAAAAATGTGTTGTTCAAAAGGAGATTAATATGGAAGATTATAAACATTTGGTTGAAACGGAAAACGGTATTATTTATAGGAAAATGACTACTTTTCAATCGCATTTACACAATATGTATAGTGTGCTAAAAAATAAAGCGGCCTTAACGTCTAGTGATGATAAGCGTTATATTTTACCAAATTCTGTGAAGACACTTGCTTGGGGTCACAAAAATATTGAAATTTAATCATTTGAATAATGATTCGCTGATTTTGTTAATATATTGTATTTATATTTATATATTTTATATATATATATTAAAATTTTGAAATAAGATAGTATACATAAATGTATTGTTTATAAAGTTCTTCTATATCCAAATCATTTTATTGTTAGAATACTGAAATTTGATTAATGTAATTTTTATGCTGATGCTTACAAATAACATAAAGTATCGTATTTATTTTATTTTGCTAAATTTGTATTAGAAATATATTAATTGTATAAGGACAGCACTTGCATATTATTTTTTAATACTCTTAAAAATACTATTTATATAGCGTACTTGTGTTTTTATTTTACTATTTCTTCTTCAATTCAACGTTAGAGTAATTATTTAATTACAATCCTGATTTTTAACTGATGATCATGCATTAATATAAGTATATAAATCTATGAGATGTTCAATTATAACTATCTTTAGTCAGACCATCATTCTATTGTAAGTATACATATTTTTTATTATTAGTGCTCATAATATTATAATTTTGGTTTATTTTAGCAATATGGACTTCGAATTATTAACAAATATTTCCAATGCAAAAGAAATTAAAAAAAATGTAGATTTGGAAATTGGTACTAAACATACCATATATAATTTAGAAATTATGGAAACATCAATAGGTAAAGCAATTCTTGCCGATTTGGGTGATTATTGTGTATGGTTGCCAAAACGATATAATGAAGCCTTTACTCCAGCTGCAGTAGAAGATTGCAACAAAAACTATAGCGGCAAAATGTTTGTACAAGTTTTAAAAACCAAAATGATTATGGATAAGCTATGTGGTTTAATAAACATTGGAAAGTTATAAAAAAGGTAATGTATAAATTGAAATTTTAATTTTTTTATTTTAATTTTGTTTTTTTGTTACAGAAATATGTGATACCAACATTGTCTGTAATCCATAGAATCTGTACTGAAATATTTTAGCAAATAAAAATATTATAACTTATGTTTGATTTCTTTTTTTTGCGCTGTTTACCAAACTTAATTAATAATTTTGTGTTTTGTGATCTGATGGATTGGTGGAGCTAATTGATATTTGATTTTCTAATATTAATTATTAATAAAATGGTTTAATAGCTGGTTGCTATTAAGAAAAATTGTAAGTAGAAATTTAAATAAAATATAATCTTGATCTTATCATATGATGTTTTACATATGTTTTGAGATGTAAATGATTGTCTAATATTACACTGTATTTTTCTTATGTACAATTAAAATACATGGTTTTAACAAATAGCTCGTTGGTGTAGCGCTACCGTGTGCAACTTGCATGCCGAGGTCCCGGGTTCGATACCTGACCAAACTTTCGCTTTTTTTTTCATATTTATTAAAATTCTGTTTAGGGGTTGAATTAGTAAGGGTTTAAAATTAAATTGGCAACTTAACAATTAAATCAGTATTAAAATTTAATTGATTTTTAGTCGTATTTTGAGGGCTGTAGGATGACGTTTAGGGGTACTTAATTTAAATTTAAAATTTTCCCACACAAACAGTGCTACCAGAAAATAGAAATAATGTAAGATTCAAATCTCGCGTTTAGCTTCGGTAGTACCACTTTTATCGCAAATAAAAATTAAAATTTAGAATGAGAAAGAGGTATGTTTATATGGGACAGAGAGAGAACAGTATATGGAAAACCTCCGGAGGTCCCAGAACATACCTCTTATCTCTACTCAAATAGAATTAATGTTACCTAAAATGATATTATCATGTGCTTTGATTATGGAAGAATGGATTGCTAATACAGTTTTCTAGCAATGCATCAGATAAAGAGTAACCCTCGTAATAAAAAAAGTGAGATAGAGCCAAGTAGTCCAGTTCAAGTAACCTATAACAAGCTTCTAATTTAGAAACTCCTCCCATTTTCGTGTGGCAAAGTTTTATTGGGTTGTCATATCCGGTTAAATGTGAATATTGGGTAATGTTTACTTTTTTTTGGCTTTGCTTGTTAAGAGCTCGCATTTTGCTGAATCGTTCATTGACCATCGTTGTTTAATTTAGTTTTTGTGATTAGTTTATGTTATTTGCTGTGTTATTTCGTGTTAATATTATGGTGTTAGTTTAATTGATCTTTATTAAGTGAAAAACAATCAGAATGTATTGCATTCTGCATAAATCTAAAAGTGGCCTTTCTTATCATAAGTAAGTAATTTGTTTGTTTTGCCATGACTGGCTTACTATATTCGTATTTTTGTTTAGGTTTCCATCAAACAATGTGAAAGCAGAGCTATGGTGTAATATCATAGGTATAGAACCGTCAAAGATCACAAAGTTTACTTACATTTGTAGGCATCACTTTCAAGAATGTTGTTTTGAAATTTCAATACACAACAGCACCAGACGTACTCTGAAAACCGGCAGCATACCTTCAATAAATTTGAAAGCACTTTTTTTATATTCTCACTTTGTTTAATAATATAATTACGAAAGAAGTACCGCAGAAACGCATTTAGAGATTTTTTATAATGTGTTCAAAATTAAATAAATATACAACAATAAATTGCAGATAATATTTAATAGTATTTTAAATTTAAAATACGCGCCAGGAAGTGGATGGAATAAAGGCGGAGTCAGTATCATGAGGCGGAGTTAACTGATTTCATCTCACTCTACTTGAGCCGATTTGAAATTTCTCTCTTTTAGCAATCTAGTCTTCCATAATCAAAGATCATGTGTCTCATAATATCTATCAATCATGTGTTAAACGTTTGTCACTGAGCTGACAAATCCCCCTTTATTTTGTATTTCGCAATCGACAAAAATTTTATGTTGAATTAATTAGCACATATTTCTCATATGTGTTACAAAATTACTTGTGTTTTAATACCATAGTTTTATGCACTTACAAAGTTTATAGGCTGTTTTTTTTTTAACATTTTAATGCTTCTTTTCTATACTTTCGGTAGTAAACACCTGATGCTGTTTAATTAGTATTTAGTTAACACTGTTAATCACTTGAAAATTAGTTTTAGTTGTTTTTTGAAGTTTAATTGTTGTTGATATTTAAATTTTGTATATGTTTTGTTGTACTTCATAACGTATTCTTGTTTGCCTACCTTTAAGGTCTTATGTTTTAAGGAAAAAATAGTACTCGACCAGACAGTGTGCGCTGATTGGTCGAGTTGATGTTGGAAGTGTGTTCCTACGCGCTCGGTGGCTGAGAGTTGATGGTGAGGTGTGGCATTATTTTTGTTACGACCATTTTTTACTGTGTGCATTATTCGACTTTTATTGTCTTTTGTTTTCGAACCGCGTTTTCTGATTTTTGGAGTTTTTTCCAAGTCAACTGTTTTGTACAATAAAGATAATTGTGTGCAACGTGGAGGGTTATTTTCTTCTCCTTTCGTTGGCAACGACTACAATAATATCTCAAACCGGGTCGAACGGGAAGGGCGGGTAGCTTTTCGCTGGTTTGACACATTTTATGGCGGCCGTGACAGGACGATTTGGTTGATTGGAAAAGTGTAGTGCGATCTAATGCAAACTTACCGGCGTACGGATCGGTTTTATCCTTTAATACGCGCGTGGAACTGAACTGAGTTTGTGGTTGAAGAATTTACGCAATGGATTTGAAGAAGAAGCATCGAAAAGTGCTTCGTACGGCGTTTACACGTTTGGCAAACACGTTGGATGCAGATTTAAAGGTTGAAGCGGTGCAAATACGGAGCTGTCAAATATCCTTAGAAATGTTGCAAGCGAAATTGGAAGAAATGAAGCGGGTTGATGGTGAAATTTATGAGGGTTTACTTGAGGCGCCGGATTCAAGCGAAGAGGATCTGCTGGCAGAAATAGAGAGTTGCGATGAGTATCGGAAACGATGCATGAATCTGGAATCCCAGCTAGATGGCATACTACCAGGAGAAGCAACAGTGCAAGATAGCGAAGGACAGTCCTCCACATCGACGCAAGGTAGCGCTACAGGTAAACGCAAATTTAAATTACCGATAATTGAATTTAAGAAGTATGACGGGAGCATTCAAGACTGGCTATCCTTTTGGTCACAATTTAAGAAAATTCACATTGATACGGAGATTGATACAGGAGATAAAGTAGAGTATTTAATTCAGGCAACTGTGCCAGGCAGTAGGGCCAGACAGATAGTTGAGAGTTTTCCCGCCATGAGTGAAAATTATGAAAAGATAATAGAAAGCATGACTTCGCGATTTGGTAGAGAGGATTTGCAAATTGAAGTTTATGTCAGAGAGCTACTGAAATTAATCCTAGGTAATGCCACGTCCTCCAACAAATTAGAGATTTCATATTTGTACGATAAAATTGAAACTCAGTTGCAAGCTCTTGATACATTAGGCATTACTTCTGATAAATGTTCAGCTATGTTATTTCCCCTAAACAAATCATGTTTACCACAAGAGTTGTTACGAGTTTGGCAGAGAACATCAATTAACCTAGGCGAGAAGACTTTGGAAAACCGACTTCAAAGCTTAATGACATTTTTGAAAAATGAGGTGGAGAACGAACAGCATATTTCGTTGGCAGCTGAGGGTTTTGGCATACATTCATTAAATCAGCCGAGTTCGGTGAACATGAAAAGGACAGTCATTAAACCAACAAATGCAATACCTACAGCAGCTGGATTAGTTAACTGCGACGTGGCCAAGTGTGTATTCTGCGCTGGTTCACACAGTAGCGAGACCTGCTTTAAAGCTCAGAAAATGTCGTATGAGCAGAAGAAGAATGCTATAAGGGAGAAGAAAGGCTGCTTTTCTTGTCTGCGACTAGGACATTCATCCAATAGATGTCGTGGTCATGTGAAGTGTGTTATATGTGGCAGACCTCATGTTGTTTTAATGTGCCCTGATTTACCTGCACATAAAAAGGACCGTGATCAATTTTGAATTGTCAAAGGTAATGACGTTGAAAGAGACCAAGCTCTTACAAATCAAACAAGTCCGCATGTAATACTGCAAACTCTGCATGTGGAATTAAAAGGCGAATGGGGAAAATGTACAGTCCGAGCATTGATTGATTCTGGGTCCCAGAAGTCCTATATTTTGGAATCTACCGCAAGCCGACTAGGATGGCAACCCAAACGGAAGCAAAGAATACTTCATTGTTTATTTGGAGGAGCGGAGATAGAGCAGTCTCATAATTGTTATGATATTTCGTTGAGTAAAGGAGAATACACATGTGCATTTGAGGTTCTTGATCAAGCTATAATTTGCAATGATATTCCTCCTGTTTTTTATGGACCTTATATTGAGGAACTTAAGCGACTGAAAATTTGCGTTTCGGATCTAGGCGATTCTGGCCCAATCGAACTTTTGATAGGAGCTGATATTTTGGGAAGAATCTATACCGGGGAACGGCATATGTTGCAGTGTGGATTGGTAGCCATGGGAACATTGTTGGGTTGGACGCTAATGGGAGCGATACCATCAAATCGTTCTCATTCAAATCTGGCAATTAATACACTGTCGCTCTTAGTGAAAAACGCTTCTATAACACATTTGTGGGAATTGGATGTTTTGGGTATTGCTGCACCTACTGAAAGGAGAACGCGAGAAGAAATGGCGTTGTCTGCTAAGGAACTTTTTCTTCAAACACTAGATAGGGACGTGGACGGTCAATACGAGGTGAGATTACCTTGGTTAGAAAATCACCCTCCTCTTCCCAATAACTATATTCTGGCTAAGAAAAGACTGCAAGTGACCATGCAGAAGCTTAAACGCGATTCTCTAGTAGAAAAATACGCTTTTATTTTTGAGGAATGGTAGAATGAAAGAATTCTGGAGGAAGTTTTAGAACAGCAGCCAAACCAATCTTGTCATTACCTGCCTCACAGACCCGTTATTAAAGAGAGTAGCTCTACTACGAAAATCCGCACAGTGTTCGATGCGTCGGCACGAGAAAAGGATAAGCCTTCTTTAAATTCTTGCTTGGAAAAGGGGTTGAATCTAATATAATTTATCCCCTCGATTCTTTTGAGGTTTAGAGAGAACAGAATTGGGATTGTATCTGACATACGGAAGGCTTTTCTGCAAATTGGGACTCACAAAACAGACCGGGATTTTCTTCGTTTTTTGTGGGTAGACGCAGATGGCAAGGAAATTATATATCGACATAAAAGAGTAGTGTTTGGAGTGAGTTGTGGACCGTTTCTTTTGGGAGCAACTATTGAACATCATCTAGCAGAAAGTCTTAAGGAAAGAAATCCATCATATTCAATTGAAACTATTTCGCTATTAACTAAGAGTTTTTACATGGATAATTGCGTTACCAGCGTAGCGGATGAGGACACTCGGGATCGGTTCATTCGTGAAGCAAGTTTGCTTATGGCGGAGGCCAAATTTGAATTAACAGGGTGGGAGTTTTCACGACCAGCGTGTAGTAAATCCGATCCTATTCCGGTATTGGGACTAATGTGGTGTCCCAGGGAAGATGTTCTGATGATAAATGGGGAGTTTTTGAAGGACATTCCAAACGACTCGGATTTTGACGTAACCAAAAACTTAATTTTATCTATGGCTCAGCGTGTTTTTGACCCTATGGGTTTTATTTGCCCTACCACATTGATTCCGACATTACTGTTACAACAGACTTGGCAAAAACAATTGACATGGGATACACCGGTAGATGACAAAATTGCAAACATTTTTCGCAACTGGATGAAGGAATTGCCGAATCTACTTAACGTCAAGATTCCTCGTTGGATAAACATTGCCTCCACGATGGAATCACAATGCAGTCTGCATACCTTTTGCGACGCCAGCAGAAAGGCCTTCTCCGCGGTAATATTTCTGAGAGTTGTGCGTAATCACCAAGTGTTTGTGTTTTTGTTGAGTGCAAAGGCGCGAGTAGCTCCTTTAAAAGAAATGACTATTCCTAGATTGGAACTCTTGGCGGCCACTATTGGCGCGCGCCTATATGACCAGGTGAAGAATAATCTGTCAATCAATGTGCGCGATTGTTATTTTTGGAGTGATTCATCCACGGTTATTTCATGGATCCAACGAACAGAAGAATGGGCCGTATTTGTAGGAAATCGCGTGCAAGAAATTCGAACCTTGACTCACGTAGAGACTTGGAGGCATGTGCCTGGCGCGCAGAACCCGGCTGATTTCCCGTCTCGCGGCTGTTCACCCAAACAATTACCAGAGTCAAAATGGTGGGTGGGACCTTCGTGGCTTTACGAGGAGCCGAATATGTGGCCTTGCGAAATCGTTAACTACAACGAAGAAAAAATTGGTAACGAACGAAAGAAAAGATTGGTGACGTCCTTATTGAACAATTGTCAGTACGATGAATGGCACTTTAATTATTTTTCTAAATACTACAAAACAGTGCGAATGATGGCTTGGATCTTCCGGTTTGCGTATAATACAAGGAATCCGACTAAAAGACGTACCGATGATCTAGTTACCGAGGAAATAGAAATGTCCGAGCGGTTTGTGTTAAAAAGGAGATTCAACGCGAGAGTTTTCCGGATGAAAACGATAAACGGTTGCGTGTGTTAGATTCTTTTTGTGATGATTTCGGATTAATACGTATTAAGTCGCGAGTGTCAAGACGAGAAGATAGATACTGAACATTAACCAACTATCCGTTGGTTAAAACTCTAATCTATGATCTTCACGTAAAATCGTGCCATGTAGGAACTCAAGGTTTGCTGAGCCTCTTACGGGAAAAGTTTTGGATTCTTGGTAGGCGTCGGGTTACTCGTTCGGTAATATCGAAGTGTATGATCTGCCAAAGATATAATGCTAAGTCATTTGCGGTTAAATCTCCTCCGTTACCTGAGGATAGAGTGCGTGATGCTGCCGCGTTTGAGGTGACTGGTGTGGATTTCGCCGGCCCATTGTATCTTTGTGGCGGAGAAAAGGCGTGGATATGCCTATTCACCTGTGCAGTTTATAGGGCAGTACATCTGGAACTCAGCAGTTCATTGTCAACACCCAAGTTCATACAAGTCTTACGCCGATTTGTAGCTAGACGTGGACGACCTAGAATCATTTATAGTGACAATGGCACAAACTTTGTGGGAACGGATAATGCGTTTCGTCGACTAGATTGGAAGTTAATCGTGCGGGACACTTCTGAGCAGCGAATTCAGTGGCGTTTTAATCCTCCAACCGCGTCATGGTGGGGTGGTTTCTGGGAGCGTCTTATTGGATTAACGAAGCAAATATTGAAGAGGGTACTGGGTCGTGCGGTTCTGGCGTACGAGGAGCTGATGACTGTGCTGTGTGACTGTGAGAACATTATCAACACACGTCCTCTTACCTACATGACTGACGATCCAAAGGAGTTGGTAGCTCTAACTCCCGCAATGTTTATTCGAGATCTAGCCGGAGGAGGCGTACCTGATTGTGATGCCGTTGATCGAACACTGTTGTGTCGGAAAATTAGACACTTACAGAAATTACGAGATGACTTACGACTTCGATTTCGTAATGAATATTTGGGCCAATTGAAGTGGATGTCGCAGAAGACCACACGTCCGGTAAGATTAGGAGAAATAGTTCTCATTGGAAATGATAACGAGAAACGTATGGACTGGCTTATGGGTCGTGTTGTTGAGATTTTCCCGGGAAAAGATCTTCAAATACGCTTGGTACGATTCAATACACCCAGGGGACAGTTATTGCGACCTGTCCAGAAAATATATCCCCTAGAATGTATCGACCCCATATCTCCTCGGGAGACAGAAGGAGAGGCGTTGGAAACTCTGGCAGCATCCAAAGAAGATCTTCTTGTAGATGAATCGGAACAAGCGAATAGTGCTCGGGATAGTGTTAGTGCGGGAGTTTCTAATGTCAGTAATGACATAAATAGCAGAGTACCCGAAATAAGTGTTACTCGCGGTGGTAGAATGGTTAGGAAGCCCAAGAGATTTTTGTAGATAGCAATTGTAAATCATGAGAGAAGAATTAGTATGAGTCACGTATGACGTGTCTACGTGTCTCATGGTGGGAGAATGTTGTTGATATTTAAATTTTGTATATGTTTTGTTGTACTTGATAACGTATTCTTGTTTGCCTACCTTTAAGGTCTTATGTTTTAAGGAAAAAATAGTACTCGACCAGACAGTGTGCGCTGATTGGTCAAGTTGATGTTGGAAGTGTGTTCCTACGCGCTCGGTGGCTGAGAGTTGATGGTGAGGTGTGGCATTATTTTTGTTACGACCATTTTTTACTGTGTGCATTATTCGACTTTTATTGTCTTTTGTTTTCGAACCGCGTTTTCTGTTTTTTGGAGTTTTTTCCAAGTCAACTGTATTGTACAATAAAGATAATTGTGTGCAACGTGGAGGGTTATTTTCTTCTCCTTTCGTTGGCAACGACTACAATAATATCTCGAACCGGGTCGAACGGGAAGGGCGGGTAGCTTTTCGCTGGTTTGACACATTAATGTTATATTTTATAAAATGGCTTTATATGCTGTTGTTTCTAATATTTATTTGTTAAATTTTATAAATACACTTTTCTTAACTTATTTTATAGCGTTTTATTTTAAATGAATCTCATACATAATTTGAGGAATACAATACTGAGATATTTAAATATTGCGCCACTTTAAGCTCCGCCTACATACCCAAACTGTCATTCTGTTATATCTGTCTTTGTTACTTTTGTTTCACAGTGCATAGCATGTAGTTTGCACTTCTCGTTATATATGTTCTGTGGCGCAGACTACGAAAGCAGCCATTTTCTACATTGGTGTAAACAAAATAATATATACCTTGTCCGTTTATGATAGGCTATTACGTCACTGCTTAGAAGTTATGAGGTAGTTAATACCAACTACTAAAATAAAAATTAAAACGACCGAATCCAATTAATTTTAGGCATAAATTTGTTAGTAATTAATAATATAAAGATTGCTATAAAAATTAGGCGATAATATAAGGTATTAACTGAGAAAATGAGCAAAAAATATTTTATTCTTAGTGACATTTAGTTTATTACCAAGTTTTTGTTGGTAACGCATAAAGTATTATTCACATAACAATTTTTACGCGTCAAAAGTGAGGTTGATTCTTTAGTTGATTCTTTAGTTGATTCTTTAGTTGATTCTTTACTATTGTTTCGTTAAGTGATTGTTTCATTTAGTGTTTAGTGTTCATTATTAAAATGCCACGACAAAAGTGCCTTTCTAGTGAAGTGAAAAACATTGTTGTAAATTTGCTCGAGTATTTTTATAACGAGCTTGAAAACGGTGGACCCACGCTTCCATTAAC
Source organism: Cryptophagus acutangulus (assembly GCA_963556235.1). Taxonomy (NCBI): domain Eukaryota; kingdom Metazoa; phylum Arthropoda; class Insecta; order Coleoptera; family Cryptophagidae; genus Cryptophagus; species Cryptophagus acutangulus. Next base: position 6,114 of record CAUVYR010000206.1, on the reverse strand, counting down.
AGCAGTGCGAGAGCGGGTAGCAAATGCACTTAAAATAAGTTTAACAAGTGTTAATAGAGTGGCTGCTGCCAAAAACAAAGACCTACCAATTGCAGGGCCCTCAAAACGAACCCATAAAAAACCGCTGGTGACGGATATTTCGGACCCTATGAAAATGGAAGTCCGCAACACTATGTACGACTTGTGCAAAACAAGTAAGTAATATAAACCCTATCTGATGATAACCTAACCTAACCTAACCTACATAACCTAACCCTATCTGTTATTTTGTTTTAGAGCAACACATAACCCGCAGATCTTTGCAGCCTGTGTTACAGGAAAAAGGGTTGTTTGCGGGTGGTAAAACCGCACTAAATGCTTTACTCAATAGCATTGGTTTTCGCTACAAAAAGAACGATCCACGTCGAGGTTTGTTAGAGCTGCCGAGGATAGCTCTGGATCGCGTACGGTTTTTACAACAGTACGTTAGGAATACGAACAGTCCAGTTCCGACACAATTCGTCTACATTGACGAAACGTGGGACATCTTCCCACGTTTCTTGGGACGTCTTCCCACAACAAAACATCTTCCAAAATGGGACTGGTGGAAAATCGTGGCAAAACGACAATGCGAAAACCGTTAAAACGATTAAAAGCAGTGGCAAAAAGTTAGTTTTGTATTAGTGAAACTATATTTTATTATTAAACTATTTTTTTTACATTTTAGATTCATAGTTGTTCATGCAGGAACAAAACATGGATTTATTGAGCCGGCTTGTTTGATTTTTGCATCCAAAACTGCTTCTGCGTTATCAGATTATCATGGCAAAATGAACGAGGACAATTTCTTGGAATGGTTCGAATTTCAATTACTGCAAAACTTGGAAGAACCATCCATTATAGTAATGGACAATGCCAGTTACCATTCTTCGTTGGCTGCAAAGGTTCCATGTAGTAGTTGGAATAAAGAAAGGATTAAAGAGTGGTTTCAGAAAAGCAAAGTTTTATTTGCCTTTCGAAAATTATATGCTGAAAACGCAGCTTTTGGATATTGTAGCTAGGTATTTTTTGAAATAAATTCATAATTTTAAAAATTATTACATTTGCTAATTTTCTGAAACAAGCCGGCAAAACAGTATAAGGTGGACAATTTAGCCCATGAATATGGTCACACCGTGCTACGACTTCCACCTTACCATTGTCAATTTAATCCAATTGAAAATATTTGGGGAATTGCCAAAGTTTATTACAATAAACATATTGGACGAGATGGCAATAGTATGGAAAATGCTTTGAATATGTGGAAGGAGGCTGTCAGTCATGTGACGCCGGAGATGTGGGCCAACACCGTAAGGCATACGGAGGACATTATAAAAAGTTGGTGGAGTAGAGAAGTCATTTTTGATCGCAACGAAATTGCCCCATTGATCATTAATTTGGGCGAGGAAAGCAGTGACGAAGATTATTCTAATGATGATGTTGATGAATAAATTCAGTCATGTGACGCCGGAGATGTAGGCGAACACCGTGAGGCATACGGAGGACATATAAAAACTTGGTGGAGTAGAGAAGTCATTTTTGATCGCAACGATCGCCCCATTGATCATTAATTTGAGCGAGGAAACCAGTGACGAAGAAGAAGAATTTGAACGAGGAGATGTGGACCAACACCGTGAAGCATACGGAGGAGATTATAAAAGTAATGTGCCTTACCTATTAAAATATAATTTAAATGTATTTTAATATAATGTATTTTTTTATTTTTGTGACGCCGGAGATGTGGGCCAACACCGTGAGGCATACAGAGGAGATCTAGGAGTAGAGAACACAACGAAGAACACGATGAGATGTGGAGTAGAGAACAAAAATAATAATAAATATAATAATAATAATAAATGTTATTATTATAAATACTAATAATAACAAATATAATTTATTCACAATCGTTATTGTAATGTTGTGATTACCAACGATTTAGAGGTCGGGAAGTTGAACATTACATACCTAGGTTCGTAATACTGTCAAATAATAAATATGATTGTTTGACACTTGCAACAGTAGAATTTACACAAGTATTTAATGTATTTCGCTACTTCCACACTTTTAATTACGTTTAAAAATTAATCTATAGTCCAACAGCACAACAAATTAATGAAAACTATCGTAAAAAACAACACAACACTGTATTTTTGTTTTGGACTCGAGTTTTGACAATCAATCAGATTTGCTGATCGAAAAGTGAATTTCCACCACGGTCGAATATGTGTTTTTATTTATATATTTTTACATTTTTTTGATAATAAATTGTTCGATTGTGAATAAAATAGTTGATTCACAATCGTTATTGTAATGTTGTGATTACCAACGATTTAGAGGTCGGGAAGTTGAACATTACATACCTAGGTTCGTAATACTGTCAAATAATAAATATGATTGTTTGACACTTGCAACAGTAGAATTTACACAAGTATTTAATGTATTTCGCTACTTCCACACTTTTAATTACGTTTAAAAATTAATCTATAGTCCAACAGCACAACAAATTAATGAAAACTATCGTAAAAAACAACACAACACTGTATTTTTGTTTTGGACTCGAGTTTTGACAATCAATCAGATTTGCTGATCGAAAAGTGAATTTCCACCACGGTCGAATATGTGTTTTTATTTATATATTTTTACATTTTTTTGATAATAAATTGTTCGATTGTGAATAAAATAGTTGATTCACAATCGTTATTGTAATGTTGTGATTACCAACGATTTAGAGGTCGGGAAGTTGAACATTACATACCTAGGTTCGTAATACTGTCAAATAATAAATATGATTGTTTGACACTTGCAACAGTAGAATTTACACAAGTATTTAATGTATTTCGATATTTCCACACTTTTAATTACATTTAAAATTAATCCAGTCCAACAGCACAACAAATTAATGAACTATCGTAAAAAACAACACGCAACACTGTATTTTTGTTTTGAACTGGAGTTTTGACAACTGCAATTTCACTCCAGATTTGCTGATCGAAAAGTGCATTTCCACGACGGTCGAAAATGTGTTTTTATTCATACATTTTTAATTATTTTTTTGATAATAAATTGTTCGATTCTGAATAAAATAGTATACATACCTCGGTGGGAATTTCATTACATGTATTTAGCCCTCGGCTGTAATGAATATCATTCCCAACTCGGTTGTAATATACTAATACAGTCTATCCAAAGATAGAAGATCGTTACGTCATGAATGTGAAATAATGACGTACTTAATACCAACCTCAAATTTAAAAAAAAAACTAACATAATCAAAATGAATTTAAGCATAAATTCTTCATTTAGTACTAATATTAACATTGCTATAAGAATAAAGTCATTATATGAGGTATTAAGCGAGAAAATGCGTTAGAAAGTTTTGGTTTTAGGGATTATAGTGGCTTAGGTTGCACCTGGCTAATGAATGGTTTACCCCCAAAAATTTCTCAATTTCACAAATAATCGATTGTGTATTGCTGGCAATCTAGATCGATTGTCAGTTACACTGCTTAAATCATAGCATAAAGTCAGGTTAAGTTTTGTGACTATTGCTATTCTTGTGCTAAGTTTTGTGAGTATTAAGTGACTGTTTTGTCGATAATCGATTCATAGTCATATCGCTTTGTAATAAAAGTAAGTAATAATTTGGCAACATTCAATACAAATTGCACATTGAAAAATATTGATGTAAATAGACCTTAAGCCTACGTCATATAGCATTAATGACGTAACGATCTTCTAACTTTGGATAGACCGTACATACCTAGAGTGCGTTCATAAATGTACCCGGTAGAGCGAGAGTGACTCAAAAGTCGTTCATAAATGCAAGGTACACTGCCAATGACGTCATCACTTGGCGTTCAGAATTTCTAGAGTGATTGACCAGAGTTCACCTAAATTATACGTGCTTGGGACCTCGTAAATAGTCACCCGACATGCGCACTAAACTAATCGGTAGACCGGATCGGATGACAGTTTAGAATTAACCTCAAACTCATCATCATCGCAAACGTGAGCAGTGAGTCTTATTTTCATTGTTACGTTTATTATTAACAAAATGACCGAAGAAAATATAGAGAATCTTGATCCGCAACAGTGTGAGATTGTGATGGTTGATAATCAGCCGTACATTGTGGAAAATGATATTTGCGTAAAGAGAAAATCAGGTAAGCAAAACATTTTGCATTAAAAACTAGTAAATAATGGGCAATAGTTTAATAAGGTGATTTTACTCTTTTACAGATGACTCATTATTTATGATCGCTTTAACCGATACGGTTGCAGAGATTTTGGGTTTGAATAAACCAAGTAAAAATGATAAATATGAAGAAAAAACCGACACCAACTGCCAGTTGAATACTTCACAAACTAAAGAGCCACCACATAAATATTGGACCAGAAACGCTACCTTATGTCTTATGTCCTTATACGCTGCCAATGAAACGTTATTTGTTTCATCTACAATGAAGAATGACACCGTATGGGAGAAGATTAGCAGGGAAATGCTTGCTAAGGAGTTTCATTATAGTGCCTCTCAGTGTAAAGACAAGTGGAAATATTTGAAGCTGAGATACATGAAGAAAAAAGATAACATGAAGATGACGGGCGCAGAAACTATACGTTTCGAATTTTTTAATGAAATGGATTCGATTCTTGCTACAAAGCCAAATGTTACTCCCGTGGCCACAGCATGTTCAAGCAGGAAAAACAAATTAGTTACTGGTTAGTATTATGAATACATTTTCTAATTAATATTTTTTTTAAACACAAAATTTTTTATTTTTTAGACGATGAAGAAGATATTGATGCTTTAGAAGTGAAAGTTAAAAAACCGAAAATTGCAAAGGAGACGGCGCTAATTTCGGTAATTACTGATTTGAAAAATTTGGTAGAGTCAAATGAAAAAGCACGAGCAGAACGACATCGTGAAGCTGTAGAGGCCAAAAATAGAGCTACTGAAGCATATGAGAGAAAAATGGACTTATTTTTGAGCAAAATGTTTCCTGATACAGATAAAAAATAATTTTGAATTATTATGGACCTAAAAGTATCATTTAAGATGTTTTAGTTTGATAGTTTTCTTGAGAAGTTATAATTGTTAATTTTTATGTGATGTTATTTTTTTATTTTTTTATGAGACTGAATAATTATAGTAAAACAAAATAAAGAATACAAATTCCTTTAATTTCTATAAATTCTATGACATAGTTGATCCCTACGAAGACGTCCTTGTACTAGATTAATGTCATTATTGTTATAATAGTTCATTACATTATTATCACCCTCGACATCATTATTTAACACTGCATCTTGACCAAGTTGTATATACTCTTCTACTAACAAATCTTCATTATTTAAGCACACATTATGCAAAACACAAGCTGCTAATATTGTTGCTGGAATTAAATCAGTTCTGTTCATATCCAAATATTTTAATCTTCGGAACCTTCCAAAAAGTAGAGCAAATGATCTCTCTATAGTCTGTCTTGTTTTTGATTGAACATTGTTAAAATTACGTTGTGCTAAGGTCAATCTTCCTCTATTTATATACGGTGGAATGCACCAAGGCAATGTGGGATAAGCTTTATCACCAATGATATACGTATTATCAACAAAGTATTGCTCTGCGTGTTCACTGATCGATTGATAAATATCAGAATTTCTAAAAATTCTCACATCGCTAACTGATCCAGGAAATCCTGTGAACACGTCTGTAAATTTCAACGAATGATCACAAATTGCTTGTAGAGTTATGGCATAGTTGCATTTTCGTGTAATATACACTTCAGGATCATGTGCAGGGGCTTTTATAGGAACTAACGTACCATCTACAGCCCCTACGACTCCTGGAAGTCTTGCTATGCGATAAAAAGCTCTCTCTACCAGAACTCGCTCTTCTCTTGTAGGCCACCGGATCATATTTGCGGAAATACTGTTTAATGCTTTAATAACTCTTACAAACGATGCTGATAACGATGACTTCGCTAAGTCAAAACGTTCACCTACGGACCTAAAATTTAATAAATTAACATATGCAATATAATTGAAAAAGCAAAAAAAAATACCTGTAAGAGTCTGGTGTAGCAAGTAACCAAATTG
>CAUVYR010000205.1:0-41657 GCA_963556235.1 Cryptophagus acutangulus | reverse complement strand
GTTTTGTTTGTTTTGTTTTAATGGTTATGTTAAAAATATAGGTAAGTTAAATAATATAATGATGCTGTAATATATATTAATTGTGTTGAATAGTTGTGAGAAAATAGTTTATAGGTAAGTGATTATTTATTTTTTTTATTGATAATATAGTCGTGTGTGAATTTTTTTTTTTTAAATGTTTATTTTCTTTTTTCGGTAAACATATTTCAAACAAAATAGCATATTAGTAGAATTTACAATAGTCAAATTTAATTTGTTATTACAAATTATTATTAATATTATTTTATTGTTATTATTATTACAAATATTAATATTATTAGTAAGTATCATTATTATTATCAATTTTTTATAAATTTGGATTCTGATTTTTTGGTGTCTTTCATTTCTCTAGCTAAGTCAAGAGTAATGGAATTGACTGTGTCAAAAATCGCACTGTTCTCTTTCTTATCCACATACACTTTAGATCGAATAATACTATATCGCCAAATATCATTCGCCGCTTTTCCATTGATATCATTAATATCATAGATGTCAATTTTCACTAAATGCGTAGCACTTCGAGGGGCGGGGGCTGTTACGCTGATGACCCCACCGTTGAGTTCTCGTGACATTGTAGAAGCCAATGGCGTTTCCTTGGATTCAACATCTGCAAACAAATTTTCAAACCCATCATCCACCTCTGCTTCAATATTTTTGGATGGTGGATCCATTCGTATCTGCTTTCCTCCTCCTCCCCTTTGATTGCCTGATGTAGCAATGTTAGCGTTAGCAGAAGAATTGGCGTTTGATCTCTTACGTTTGGTCGAGGATGATGTTGATGGTGTGATTTGAGGTTGTTGTGGTTGTTGTTGTTGGTGTGATTGGGGTGTGCAGTTCTGACTCACCATCGCGTCGAAAGCAATCAACTCGTTGTCAAAAAGATGGTTCATTTTATTTCTCTAAAAAAAATAATAATAGTAATACTATTAAATATTAATAATAACAAATTGCTTAATACAATTTTCTTAAATAAAACAAATATGTATGGTTTAGTTATTCTTACAAAGTAATTTTTGTAACTGTATTTTTAATAATATATTTATTTTATTTAATAATTTTTTTTAAAAAATAGCATTTCATTTATTATATTTAGATATTTTTGATAATTTACTTACCAGATTTGTTTGCTTGTTCTTTTTTTTTAATGTGAAGCGATTTCAGTTGTTCTTATATTTTAACCTTTTCGATTGAAGCACAATTATAAAATGAGGAATTCTTTTATCATGAATTTATGTTCTTGATGTATCATAGTATAAAATTATGATAATCAATAGTAGAGATATATGCGAGTTCTGGAACAAAGGACTTCTTTGTGTGTAATGTAAACAAGTTTTGGGTGTCTTATCAGTGACTTGGTAATGATTGGAAAAAGAATCATATCAATCGGTGTGTGCAAAAATCACTTCATTGGGAAAAGTGTCATATCAACAGATATATGCAAAAATCTCTTCATCAACTTTCGTGTGATGTTTTGAATCAAAGACAAAGGCATCATATCACCAGCTGAAACAGGAAGTCAAGCAAATCAATGTTTATAGTTTACAATAAAAGTGTTGGGGTGTTGGATTTTCTATATGATTAATATGCAAAGATAATCAGACAATTACGTGCTATATAAATGCATAAATATGATCATTGATAAATTTGAATGTTATGATGTTAATAAACGTATGCAAAAATCAATTCAATGGAAAAAGCATCATATCAATCGGTGTATGCAAAAATTTCTTCACCAAATTTGGTGTAATGTTTTGGAACAAAGACAGCTGCAACATATCTGCAAATATTTTAAAATAAACAAAAGATACATTCTAAACATTGTACGGATTGCTACCATCCATTTATCAGTTAGACTTCTTTAACAAAAGTTGTGCAAAAATCAAAATCTTTATTAACATAAAATATTTGTGTGGGGAGAAGTCATACAACTTTTACAACGTAAAATTAATATATTTTATTGATCGGTGAGTTTATTTTGCGTTTTAATCATGCTGTATATATGTATTTCTTTTATTATACTATTTAGCTATAAAATGTGGAGTTGTTATGCTTTGGATAATTTAACCAAAAACCATGCCAATGATGAAGATACTCCTGAGAACCTAGTTAAACATCATATGGGATATTTAAATATTCGTGCTATGGAGTATTGTTTGGAGCAAAATAAGCTGGATCCACTACTCGATCGTGAGGAATGTGAGAAAAAAGAATACGAATGTTACAAAGCCATAGAAGCCTGCGAATTATATTTGGAGAAAAAAATAGATATGGATCGTCTGATGAATTTCTTAGTTAAATACAATCAACCATTTTTAGACAATATTGCTGCATCAGTTTAAAATATCAAAATTTAAATATGTAAACATTACTTATTTTAATAAAAATTTTAATCAAACAAAAGTCTTATTTATTTATTCATTTATTTATTTAGTTTAAATTTTACATAATTAATAAAACTAAGTAAATACTACACTATATACTATGATTTTTAATCCAAGTATTATGCGAACTGTCGAACCCTAACCATTTTACCAATACATTATCACCACGTTTTTTAATTACTTTCTCCACAAGATATATATCAGAATTCTTGACTTTTAATAGCTCCTGTGTATAAAAACATCCTTCAATTTTTTTATCCTGATAATCTTTTATTCTGTATGTTATAGGATTGGTGAGCAGGATTTTATAGATGGTATATATTTCGGTTGTCCAGTTGGGAGTATACCCTTTTTCAAAGATTTTTTTATATTTACTGATGCGTACTTCATCGCCTACTTTAAATTTCATCTTAGCAGAATCAACCATTTTTATCCGATTATATGACTTTTCCAGAACATCCTTTTCATTATTCATATTTACATCTATAGGTTTCATCTTAATAGTACTATGTACGGAGTTATTATATTCTTCTAATAATGATGGGAGAATGTTTAGCCATTTGTATGAACCTCCTAGACTAAACTTTCTCCACATTTTTTCTTTTAGGGTGCGATTAAATCTTTCACATATGCTAGCTTTTAAGTTGCTATTTGTTGAATAATGATTTATATGATGCCTTGATAAAACAGCTGAAAATTGTGAATTATAAAACTCTTTACCATTATCAGTTTGCAAATTTTTAGGAATACGTCTGCTAGATAATACTGTAGTCATAGCTTCAACAACATCTTCAGCCGATTTCCGTTTTAAAGGCACAGCCCATGCATATTTCGAAAAGTTATCAATAACTGTTAGCATATATTTATAGTTGTTGTTTACTTTAGCGTAAGGAATCATCTCAACCAAATCAGCCTGCCATGATTCATCTAAACCCTTGATGATAACATGCCTCCTTTGATAATTCCTTCTAGCAGGAGTATGCAATTCTTTCACTAGCTGTTCTTTTGCTTCATTCATATCTGATTTACTATTTAATAGTGTCATGAAGTTAAAATATGTATTCTATATAAGACATTTTATAAGATTTAATTATGTCGGATTAGTTTGCAATTTTAAGGAGTTTATCTGCGTATCTAAATAAGCAATATGTTTACTGGTTTGGTTCAAAAGTTTTTCATGTTCATTAAAATTATTTTCTGACACGATTGAAGCTGCTTCATTATTAGTAATGCTGACTAATAATATATTTCTTACATCCATAACATCAATTTTCAGTTTATTTACATTATCATACAATTTGTTTATCTGCTCATTAATGTTTTGAGCAATATTATCTATATAAGATTTATTGGTTGCATCATTTTCAGCTTCTGGATTTGCTACATTTCGTAAAAGTTTATTATTGATGTTAAAATGCTCATCGAATGTTAAAAGAAATCCAATTCGAGGAGGGCCATGCGGTAACATACTAGTAATTATGGTTTTATTATTTGTCCAATGATTACCAAATTTATCAACACTCATGTTGTTAAGTGCTTATCGTTCTCTACACTAAATACAACTAGATAACCATCTAAAATATTTATTAATATATAATCTCCGCTTCTCGCAGCTCTTCCACTATTGATATGATTTCATTTTCATGATTATTGTTACCAGCTGCTCGTGAAGCAACTAATAATCTTAGACGATCAACTAGCTCGTTTGGATCATCCCAATATAAATAATCATTTTTAGGAGGATTACCTTCTATTTTTAAAGTTTTAGGTATCCCATAACCTTTCACATGCGCTAATTTTAGTGATTTTCTTTGTTTTGTTCTGTTACTTTTATCTTCTTCAAATAATTTGGATATATATTTACGATATTTTTCTCCTCTTGATGCAGAAATTTTACCATCAGGTTCATATTTTTGTTTATGACCGTTACATGTTTTTAATATTTTTTTATAATTATCATACTCATTTTCAGTAATAACTTTATCGTTAGGAAGCTTTTTAAATAGTAACTCTAGTAGCCCCTCAGAATTAGAACAACTAAAATCATTTACACTGACTTTATCATCGGAAAAATATATCGGGCTATCACCAACCATTTTTTTATTATCCACCACTCTTACACCAAAAACATGATCAAGATTCGCGCTCTGTCCTTTTGTTGTTAAAAGTTTCTCATATCTACTAATAATATTACTATTATTATTGATCTCCCTCTTTATTTCCTTCTTTATTTCATTATCTTCGTCTTCTGACTGTTTTATTAAGTTAGTACTTTTTGACAAATTTACTAATTCGTTTAACGGATTAGTTATTGATTTTAATTTTTGCTTCAGCTGATCATTTGATGACATTTTACCTAATTTCATCAACCGATGTTTACTTCGAATAGCATTACTAGTTGAAACAATCTCACGCAATATATTTGTTTTATTTTTAGCCTCCATTTTTCAATAAAATATGATAAGCTCAAAGGAAGGTTTAAGTCAAGTTTGATGTCAAGTTAAAAGTTTTGAGTCAAGTTCGACGTCAAGTTTTAAGTTCGGTTCAATGGTTTGAGTCGAGTTTGAGGCTGAGTTTTAAGTTAAGTTCAATGGTTTAAGTCAAGTTTAGCGTCAAGTTTTAAGTTAAGTTTAAAGGTTTAAGTCAAGTTTGACGTCAAGTTTGATGTTTTAAGTTAAGTTGTGTAGCAAGATCAATTAAACTACTATCTAAGATTAACGGTCAGCGACTGAATGAGGAGTATCCTTATATTCACAACCTTAAAGACTTATTTATAATTAATTTCAACAAAACAATCAAATCCTTGACGGTAGCGCCCCATGTTAACATCTCTATCTTTGTCTATAACTGTTGTGTATGTAGGTTTTAGGTAATAACAGTCCCGATGCAATCACAATGATATTATTTATTGTCAAAGATTATTGGTTATGTAGGTCGGTTCACATGTTACCGATGGCGAGATTCTAGTGAAGTGAGTCGCTTGGTTAGGAGCGCCCTCACGTACTTTACACGTTCGTGCGCCATAGGGTATGCAACAACTTATACATTGTATTTAGTAATCGGATATATAACATGTCCCTTTCTTAAAAGTGTACAATATAGAACGTATAAAAGAAACTAACGCAATATATATATATATATATATATATATATATATATATATAACTAAAATATTCTATATCTATTTTTATCTAAGCCTATTTATATATTTTTACATTTTACATTCGGTATCTAGTTGGTAATTTTCTTTCTCTCTTTGATCTGCGCAATACAGGAACATCGTCATTGGCGGATGTTTCCTGTAGATTTTCGGCTTGACACTCCGCATTGATAGGCACGATTTCGGTAACGGAGCGTAATGGTTTATTGGTACTTTCGATACTTTCGGTGTTATCGTTTACCAATCGGCTTTGGTTTAATTCATAATCATTGTTTAAATCGTCAAGGTTTTCGAACTCAGGTATCATGTGTGTGTTACTACCAATTGCTCGTAACTGGTTAACATGCCTTCTCCACGATCGTCCGTCATCGAGTTTAACTTTGTAATGTAATTCGCCAATTTTATTCTCTATAATACCAAATTGCCATTTTGTATCGTTTGTATACTCCCGAGCGGACACTCTCTCTCCAACAGTAAAAAAACGTTTTGATGGATTTTGAAAATTGTTAGCTACTTCTGGTAATTCTGGTTTAATTAAATCGAGCCTAGATCTTATTTCGCGATTAAACATAAGCATAGAAGGACTTTTTCTCGTGATTTGGTGTGGAGTTTTTCTATATTGTAACAGAAATTTGCTTAGACTAATATTAATATCGTCTCCTTCTAAAGCGCGTAACGATTGTTTAAACGTTTGAACATACCGTTCTGCTAGCCCGTTAGTTGCAGGATGATAGGGCGCGCTTAATTTATGTTTGATGCCGTTATTTTTTAAAAATGTTTCAAATTCATATGAACACAGTTGTGTTCCATTATCGCTAACTAAAATAGACGGCATGCCGAATGTACTAAAAATTTTGCGACATATTTCTATTGTAGATTTTGTAGTGATATTTTTTAACGGGTGGGTTTCTGGCCAGCGCGTGAATGCATCAACAAGTATAAAAAAATAATGTCCCATAAAAGGTCCTGCAAAATCAATATGGACTCTTTGGAAAGGTTCTACCGGTTCTTCCCAATGGTGAATTTCTACTTTTATCGGGTTATTTTTTATTTTGTTACACTTGTAGCAGTTTCTGCAAATGTTCTCGATATCATTTGTAATACCTGGCCACCAGCAATAACTTCTTGCCAGACTTTTCATTTTAATTATGCCGAAATGAGCACTATGTAACTCTTTTAGTATTTCTTCTTGGTATTTTTTTGGAATTAATGTTCTATGACCTCTCATAATAATACCATTTTGTAAAGAAAATTCGGTTTGACGAACATTAAATCTATGTTCAGGTTTGACTTCAACTCCCGTTTTTAATCCGTATAATAATTTTTGTAAGCTTAACTCGTTTGCTGTTTCTTTACTCAAATCTTCAAATGCTACTGGTAAATTTTGAATTTGGTTTATTTCTAAATAATCTGATTCGTCAAACAAATCTAGATCTTTTGACTGTGTAGGTAAACGCGACATTGCATCGGCATTTCCATGCAATTTTGTATTTCTATATTCGATTTTGTAATTGAAACCTTGCAAAAAAATTGCGTAGTGTTGCATTCGCGTAGCAGAGTAGACCGGTAGGCCTTTATTTTGAGAGAAAATATGTACCAAAGGCATATGATCGGTTAAGAGTGTAAATTTTATATAAGAATTGGTGAAATTTTTTAATACCGAAAATTATGCTATAAGCCTCTTTATCAATTTGAGAGTATTTTTTTTGTGTGTCAGTTAAAGATTTTGACGCAAATTGGATCGGTCTTTCCGTACCGTCCGTATAAATATGTGAGAGAACCGCTCCGACCGCGAGAGGGCTGGCGTCGGTTGCCAGTACCAATTCTAGATGTGGATCAAAGTGTGCTAGTATTCTTGGTGATTGTATTTCGTTTTTTACATTTTGAAAAGCCACTTCACAGTCGTTTGTCCATTTAAACGTTACGTTATCTTTTAGAAGATTGTATAAAGGGTGTAATGTATTGCTTAAATTTTGTAAAAATCTCCCATAATAATTGACTAGCCCGACAAAAGCTATTACCTCTGTTTTTGATTTTGGGGTTTCGACATTGCTTATTGCATCGGTTTTTGCGGTGCTTTTATGAATTCCGAATTGATCTATTGTATACCCGCAATACTCGACTTTATCTTTCATAAATTGACATTTTGAAATATTTACTTTTATATCGTATTCGTATAATTTCGCTAGTACTTGACGTAACCGTTCAATATGTTCTGGATCGTTTTTAGCTGTAATTTTTATGTCATCAATTAGTACCGAAATTCCTGATATATTTGCCAAAATATTTTCGATTTCTCGCTGCCAAATTGCTGGTGCACTGGCAATACCGTACATTAATCGTGAACATTCATATAAACCTTTATGCGTGCTTAAAGTTACTAGTTTCCTATCTGCTACGCGAATTTCCATCTGCAAATATGCTTGGGATAAATCGATAACTGAAAAATTTTTTCCACCGGCCATTGCTGCAAAAAGTTCATCAATAGTTGGAAGGGGATGCTCATCAATTTGTAAATTAGGATTGAGCGTAATTTTAAAATCACCGCATAGGCGAATTTTTCCATTTGATTTTAATACCGGTACTATAGGAGTTGCCCATTCCGCGGTTTTAACTTTGGTTAAAATACCCTCTTTTTCTAAATAATCTAACTCGGCCTCTACTTTAGGCTTCAAAGCAAATGGTACTGATCTATGTTTAATAAAAATAGGTTTCACATTTTCCTTCAAATAAAGTTTTGCTTTAATATGTTTAATTTTACCCATTGTTTGGTCAAAAAGAGGTGTAAACTCCTGTAATAAGTTTTGTAATTGACTTGAACCCGAATTTTGAACTGTTAAATGTTGAATATTTTGAATATCAATTTGTAGTTTCCGAATCCATTCGCGACCCATCAATGAGTGTCTGTCCGTATCTACTATATACATTTTTAGCTGTCCGACAATGCCCCTGTATTGGACAGTTACATCTAAACATCCTTTTACATCTACACTTTGTCTGCAATATGATTGTAGTTTTATATCAGTTTCTTGTAATTTAAATTTAGATAAAAGTTGCTTGTACATTGAATATGACATTAGAGTGACAGCTGCGCCACTATCTACCTCAAAGTTCATTGGAATGTTATTAATTTTGACTGAGCATGTAAATTTCTTGCGTAGTTCTTCATTATTTGATTCAATCATTAAAATTTCATCTATCATATTGGTTTGTTCGTCAACTTCTACTAAATGTGAAGAAAAAAAAAAACCAAATTTGTCTTTCCAACAAAATCTACATAATTCTTGAAAATCAACAATTTTCATATCTGTATTTACATGATCTTCATAAATATGTCGCAAATTTAGATCATCTTGTTTGAACAAAATTACTAAATTTGTATTATCTCTGATGAGATGTTTAGGAATGCGAGTATATGTTTGACATAAATAAAAACTATCAACATCTTTATGACGACCCATACTAAAATATTATCTAATATTATTTTGTTTTTCACATGCAACATCATCAAAAATAAATATAGAATTTGTTTTAGCTTCATTCGGAGGCATTATGCATTCATTCTCCGAAAATGTAAAATAACCAATATTTTTAACAGGTTCTAATATTTTTCGTAATAATTCATACTTAGGTTGAAATAGAGATTTGGAATACACATAAACATTTTCAAATCGAAGACCATTTTTATGCGCAAGCAGTGTTAATATAACATTTGTTTTTCCGCAGTTTGAAGGACCACAAATGATACATCTTATTGTGTTTGGTAATAATGCTCCATGCCTTTTTTGAATAGAAATTTTATTTTCTGCTAATAAATCGTAGTTTGAAACTTTTAGCGTATCTCGCTGCTTATTGATTCGCATCTTGAATATAACTGGATATATCGCAATATGTTTTATAATTATAATCAATTGATTAGTGAACGTTGAAGCATAAAGATGGAGCGTAAAAATAAAACAAAAAACATTAAACGAAAAACAGTAAAAGGAAAAGGAATACTTAATTGGGCCATTGATAATATGCCATTTGAAATGCATGTACCTGGATATCAATACTGTGGACCTGGTACTAAATTATCGAAACGTTTACAAAATGGAGATCCTGGTATAAATCCGCTTGATACAGCATGTAAACAACATGACATCACATATTCACAAAACAAAGGTAATCTTGTAAATCGTCATAAAGCTGATGCGGTATTAACAGACAAAGCTTGGCAGCGAGTTTTTGCAAAAGATGCTAAGATTGGTGAAAAAGTGGTTGCATGGTCTGTAGCAAATGCTATAAAGGCAAAAACTAAGCTGGGTATGGGGCAAAGCCCCGAAAATACAAATAATTATTTGAACAACACGATGAAAAAAAAAAAAAAAACTTTTTATCTCTCAAAAAACTTATAAGCACATCGAAAAAAGCTGTAAAAGAGGCTAAAACAAAAGTTCCAAAATAGCAATTAAAAACGCATTAAAAGCTGTTAATGGGATGGTAAAATCTGTTGATGGTAAGAAAAATGTAAAGACGCCTAAAGTTATATCATTACCTAAAACCGGTGGGTTTTTACCATTGCTTATTCCTATATTTGCGGGGTTAAGCGCAGCTGGAGCTTTAGCTGGAGGAGCAGCTGGTATTGCTAAAGCGGTGAATGATGCTAGCGCGGCTAAAAAGCTTCTTGAGGAGAACATACGTCATAAAAAAGCAATGGAGGGTGTAAAAATTGGAGGTCATGGGTTATATATGCAACCATATAAGAAGGGGTATGGGTTATTTATTTCACCATCAAACAATACCTCAAAAAACTAATAAGTAAGCTGCCCGATAGAGCTTTAACAGATAACGAGCTTTATTATTATGCAAAAAAGCTTAAGATTAAAAATTTCCGTGGAGTTTTTATGAGAAACAATCTACCAACCAAAGTTGATAAAAATGAGTGTGGTATTGTAAATTTAGACGATAAGAATGGACCTGGTACCCATTGGGTATGCTATCAAAAACGAGGAAGTACTGTTATGTATTTTGATAGTTTTGGAAACCTTCGCCCACCATCGGAAATAGTTAAATATCTAGGAGGTAGCGCTAATTACAACTATGAAGGTTATCAAAATTACAACACGTTTGTATGTGGTCATTTATGTTTAAAATTTTTATGTAACCAATTAGATGAATAATACATAAATAAATATATATAATAATTAAAAGTCATTTGATATCCAACCTGTCTACAATGTTGTTTACTCTTTCACTCTCTGGAAACGAATCGGTGCTATCAACAAATTACTTTCCTCCAATTCAGTTATTGGAAAATGAAAATTATGAGTTAGGTTTGGTTAATCTGCAAACTTTTAATTCCATTCCCAATATTGATGTGGATCATAATAAATTTTACATCGATGATTTTATTATCACTTTACCTGTTGGTTCGTACGAGTTGACAGATATTGCTGAATACATTAAAAGCGAAGTAGAAAATAAAGGAATTGCTTTCGAAATGAAGGCAAACAATAATACCTTAAAATGTTTTATAAAGAGCAATCGAAGAATAAATTTTACTCCAGAAGATTCTATCTATAAATTACTGGGGTTTAGAAAAGAAGTCCTGAAGCCAAATATTCAACATGAATCTGATCTTCCGGTTAATATACTTAAAATTAATACAGTGCGTGTAGAATGTAATATTATTAATGGTGCTTATTTAAATGATCAGCAAGCACATACGCTCTATGAGTTTTTTCCAATGGTGCCGCCTGGGTATAAAATAGTTCAGGAACCTGCAAACGTCATCTATCTACCAATAAATGCACGTTCGATAGATAATATAAGTATTCAAATACTCGATCAAGATAATAAGTTGGTCAATTTTCGAGGCGAAGTGATAACGATAAGGTTGCATATAAGAAAGTATTAATATGGGTATTGTTTACAACAGATACGATGATGTTAAAGATATAAAAAGTGTTGTCAAAACGTATTTTAAAGAGGAGCAATGCAAGAAGATGATCACTCGTGCACCACAAATCAAAGCACTCACACAAGCAAGCAGAGCAACTCTAGAAAGTTTAAATCTGTCGGTTGTTCCAAAGAAATCGAAGAAATCACCAGCTGTAAAGTAAAGTTGAATTGTACAAAAGTGCTCATCAAGCATTTACGGTTGTTTATTATAAACTCATTTAGAGTTACTCTCGAGCTATCAATTCGTTTAAAAAAAAAATCAATAATGTCTAATATGTTAAATATTCGCTCCAATGTGGAGTATGATGACTCTATATCTAACAATGAAATTCATGTACATCAACCATATGCATCATCCACGTTTAACAACAATGATGAAATTCGTATAACGATCCAGAATCAGGATTTATATGTTAGACCTAACAAAAGCAGTTTGCATATTTTTGGGCGATTGTTGAAAGATGATGGTACTGCTGTGGAACATACAAATATTATAAACAACGGAATATGTCATTTGTTTGATGAAATTCGCTATGAATTAAATGGTGTAGAAATAGATAGATGTAAAAATGTTGGAATTACATCCACGATGAAAGGGTATTTTTCTCTTAATATTAATAAAAGCCGGATGATGGAAAATGCTGGATGGAAAGCTAGTCCTAACACCACAATCACCAATAATGAGGGGTACTTCGATATTGTTATACCGCTTAAGATGCTTTTGGGTTTTGCTGAAGATTATCTCAAAGTTATTGCAAATGCTAAACATGAACTTATTATTATCAGATCAAGAACTGATTTAAACGCTATTGCTCAATCACAGGTTGAACCATTTAAGTTTGTTTTAAACAAAATTGAGTGGAGAGTTCCATATATTACACTTTCTGATAAACAAAAAATTGATATGCTACGTTATATTGAAAAAGATCCAACAATTTCTATGAGTTTTCGAACTTGGGAGTTGTATGAATATCCCATGCTACAAACAACAGAAAAACAAATATGGACAATTAAAACTGCTAATCAATTAGAAAAACCCAGATTTGTAATTCTTGGTTTTCAGACTAATCGAAAAAATAATGCTGCTATTGATGTTAGTAAATTCGATCATTGTCAAGTTAGTGATGTTAAATTATATACGCACCTTCCAAGTGAAAATTGGCAATTCACTTTCCAATTTAAAAACTATTAGAGCAGGAGTACCGCAGGGATCAGTTCTTGGTCCTGCACTCTTCAACATATTTGTGGCTGATATGCCAACTTTCGCCAAAACAAAACTTGCCCAATTTGCAGACGATACCGCGATTTATGCCCGCAGCTTTAGCGCGGAAGTGGCAAATCGGCAAATACAAATCCACTCGGACATTGTTGTCAAATACTGCAAAAAATGGAAAATTAGCCTCAATAACGACAAAACTAAATCTGCTACATTCAGCCATAATTTTACCAACATAAAAGTATTCAACCCCTTGATTGTTGATGGAGCAAAACTGCTTCCAGACTTCTCCCTCACATATCTCGGGCTAGTCCTAGACAAAACGTTATGTTTTAATTTAAATACGGCCAACGCTAGGAAAAAAGCACTAGCAGCATTGGCGCAAATTTTTCCGCTCTTAAATAGATCGTCCCCGCTAAGCGTCGAAAACAAAACCAAAATATACACCGCCATAATCAGACCGATTCTCACATATGCAGCGCCTGTCTGGTGTGGCATGTGCGACTCTTCTATGCAGGCCCTGCAAATAGTGCAGAATAAATGTCTGAGGTTGGCGGTTGGTGGAGGTCGTCGCACGCGGATTCGAGACATGCACGAACAAACGGGAGTAGAATATTTGGCAGACTTTGTCGACCGCATTGCTGCAAACTTTTACAACAATAATATGAGCGTGAGCATTCTAACAAGGAACATAACGAAATCAATTAACACAGTCAAGAAGTCCGAGGACGGCCGAGTCATTCACAGACTGCCGTTCCAACGACTTCTCGACATAGGACTGCTGAATAATTAACAGAACTCATTAATTTTAAATTTAGTTATTTTATACTACATGTTAATTTATTTTGTGTTGTCCAAATCATATTTACAATTTTATACTACGTGTTAATTTATTATTATGTTCCGTCTTATTTTGTACCGCTTTATACTAATTTTAATCTTACTTTAACTATTTATTTATTAGAAAAATTATGTGCCGTCAAAATCTACTTAGTACGTGTTAATCTATTACTTGTGTTCGTTGAACTTTACATTCTAGTCTGTTTACGTGTTAATTTATTATTTGTGCTTGTTAAACCAAACTATTTAATTTGTTTGAGTGTCAATTTACTGTCTACTATTGCTGAATTCAACGAACACTTTAGTGCATACTCACCCTATTTTAATGTCAATATTAAATTTTACCAACCACTGCTAGCCTATTGTTTACATGGACTACCTGTTAACGTAGTGTTTTGTCACTCATATTTACTGCTTCTGCTGAATTGCCGCCTATGTTGCCTCCATAAATGCAAATCTGCTGTTCGCTGATTAGTTTGTTGGTGTACTGAAAAACCACAACAACAATAATCTGACATTTATGTTTTGTACTTACCATTATTCCATGTTAGTGTGTATTTGCATTCATTTGTTGTTGCCTTGTTCGATCTGTGACATTTATTTGTGTACTTATTTGATTGTACTCCAACTAACCTAAAAACCAAAACAAATTTTAAAAATATTTAAAAGAGCTAAATGATAATAAAGAAAGCACTCACCCGCCTCAAATCCTAATCCTAATCATTAGTAAACCCCCCCCCTAGTAGCTTCACTACATTCAAAAATGCCCAAAAAGTGCACCCAAACTGCGCTTTTTGTGCATAACACAATTATTTATTAAATTGGGTGAGACAGCTGACTGGAGTAGGCGAGCACTTTGCTACTTGCCGGTCACAGACTGCTGTTGCACCTCCCACTACGAACGCGCCACTCACTCGGAGATGGCGCCACCCGTATTTTTTAAACAATATATTTTTAGCAGGCTGGCGTATACACACACCAACCAGCCTGCGAGTACAAAAATTAACTAGAGATGGCGCTGTCGGTCAAATCTGGCCTCGATAACAGTATCGATGCTAAAATTTGGCCAACAAACGCCCAACCACAAACTGCATTTGCCTACCCCATTTCCCCAATCAGGTTTTAACCATTTTTCCTGAAGTTTCCAAGTCCCAATTTATGTATTTAACCTTAATTACAGTTAAAAATGTACAAATCCATTTTGTTTTTGAATTAGCACCCTGCGTGCTAAATATCCATAATTCTCTCAACTCTAGGATAAAGCCACGGCTAGGTGCCTAGATATACCATTACTATTTTAAGTGTTTGTGTTAATTTTATTTCAGTGTATGTATAATTTGTAACAAAACACAATATGTAATACTTTATAATGAATAAAAAACTATTAAATCGAAAAAAAAAATTATATTTAAATTCTCAATCGTATCTATATGGAAACATGAATTTGGATGTTGATCATAATCAGTATGCTCTTCTCTATGATATGTATGCAGGATTTCAAAATGCATACTACTCACATGAAAGCGAGGCGTTATTAAATAAATCTGATTTTATAAATACTGCTCCACTCATTTTTATAGATTGTTCTCAACAAAACGAGTCTCTCAAGTCGGCTCCAGTTGACATTCGATTAGAATTTGAATCAAAACAAAAATTTCCCTTGAATACAACTGCCTATTGTTTGATTTTACATGATCGAGTCATTGAGTATAAACCAATTAGTGGAAGAGTACAGAAGTTAGTGTAACACTTTGCTGAAAATAATGAAGTTCATTGCAGATTTTCAAGGTTTTTTGAAAAAAAAAAACAAATTTATATTCAAAGAAGTAGCATTAGTTTCAGTTGATAGCCCTGAAAATGCACAAGTATTTGTATTTAGCGCACCAAACGATTATGAATATTTAAATTCTGAAAAACCATCAAAGAATTGGCTTCTGAACCATCATCATGGTATACATTGGCAAACCGTCGGCATACCATATAGAGATTTAAATAATGTTCTTCATGAATTGCATGAGGCTACGATAATTTATGTAAAAGGATTGGATAAACAAAAATGGTTGAAAAATTGCGGATTTGGGAATGTTAAGAATTTGGAAGATATGGGGTGCCCAACCTTAAAATTATTGCAAAATCAAATGCTTCAATTTTATAAATGCTCCTCAGCGCATGCGATTGCTAATACTAATTATTGTGCATTTAAAAACATACAACTTTTACAAAAATGGTTTGCATCTTATCAAAAACCTACAATAGGTCAAGCAATATTATTCTTTTATGAAAAAAAACAACTCATATTAATGTCACCACAAGAAATTGAATGTTTACCAATTGAATTCTTGATTACATTTGCTGCCGATTCTATAGAAAGTGTTTGGAAAAATTTATCAACAAATTTGAAGCTTAATCCGAATATTTATGGATGTAGGCGATGCTATCAACATTATAATACATCCACTCGAGATCAAATTGATGGTCCACCCCCGATGATACGCAACTGCTCTGAGTGTGCATTAAAATAATAAAACATTACTTTCAAACATTATTCTAGAGGTGTTACAAAAAAAAAAATGTCGTTCGAGACGAAAAATAAAATTAAACATGTTAACATCAATAAACATGTTTGTTTTGCTCTAAATCAAAATAAAATATACTCGATGGTTCAATGGTTGTTTGCTTATCAGGCAGCACGAAAGGGCTGTTGGGAAGAGGCTGCAAGAGATCGAGCAAGATTTACAAATCGTATCAAAGATGTTGAAAAAAAATTAAAACCAATTCTCAATATAGATGAACGTCAGAGAATATATGGGGAGCGTTTTATTTGAAATATTTAAAAGTATTGAATTAAACTTATTAATTATTGAGTTACAAATTATAATTGTTAATATATTATATGGGTGTGTATCAAATAAAAAATATGCTAAATTGTAAACACTTCGATTTTTATTTTCACAAATTTATTTTATTTAATACATATATTAGAATACATACAACATAATAAAATAAAATTAATACTATAACACACTCAATGAAGATTTTACATATTCGATGTCGAAACATTAAACATAACATGGTATGACATAACTTAACCTAATCTAAATGTTCAGAGAATAGTGTCCCCACGGTAGTGTTTCTACATTATTCTCGGTTATATATCGTTTTTCATCAATAGGATTTAACGCAATTTTATTTTGTTTAACTGTAAAAACCTCATGTCGTTTTGACACAATTCTATTTTGTGTTTTATATGTAGAAATATTTTGAAACAAACAGTTTTTATATTCCTCCAAAGCTAATTTTTGAACAACTGATTTTTGCACTCCTTTAGCCTTATTTACATGTTTGCTATTTATAGAATATGAATACATTTTTGAGAGAAGACCTACAAACTCTTGCATAATTTCCCCATTCAGTTCATCCTTAAATAATCCTAATATCTTTTTATTAATTCTGGGAAAGTTATAATGATTGTTTTCTTTATAATCAGATGTATCAAACCATTGCGATAAATCTGGCAGAATATCCTCATAAAAATTATTTGTGATTATGGAATAAATTAATGAATCTGTATCCATATATAAAAGTTTTAAGCTTGCAGATTCATATTTTTCTTTCATATACTCATAATGAAATCGATACATTAAAGTCTTGCTTATATCTAAAATAGCCATACCCACATAGATAGGTTTATTAAACGTTACTTTGAGACGATATAATTCAATGGCAGCAAAATCCTTATCAAAGATAACTCTATCTTTGAAGTTGGGCTTACCCACTAATTTACCTGCTCCATAACTACCTTCCCATTTTGATACTAATTTAACGTTACGCATTTTTCTAACGTTTTGCATGCTTTTCCCGAAAACGCTATTGTTTTTTAGCTTGTAATAACTTTTCTCAAATTCATTAGTGGATTCCATTCGTAGCTTAGTATTTTTCAAAATGTATGGACGCATCCAAGCTGACTGATTAAATTCTATTATGCGATGTATTTTTTTAAGTATTAATCCATGATTAAGACATTGTTTCAAGTTTCTATAGTGTATAGTATATTGATTTTTTGATTCGAGTGTTGTTAATAGTTTTTTGTGTTTTCCATTCACTGGAATTTTATTTTCAGGACAAAAAGGAAAATCTGCATGTGAATCATGCAAACTTTCAGGGTATATCAGATCAACTTCTAAAATATAGCCTTTTTCATAATCATCCGGAATGTCTAATACGTTAAAATAAGGGATTTTTCTTTCGTCTATCCACTTGAAATTACCAGTGGGTAGGCATTGACACATTGCCCAACCATATAAATTTACTGCATCTAAATATATGAGATATGATTCAGGTTGTGAAATATCAAAATTTTGCATATAACGATTATTAGCAATGGCATATCTACCACAACACTGACTAATACCACCACGAATACCCCTTTCAATAAATAATAACATATCGATGTCTGTCAACAATTCAAGTTTTATTTTGGTGAGTTTTAATAGACTATCCCAAGACAATCCTGGTGCTGTTATATAATTAGCTGGGTCTAAATCGTATGTTTTTTTACATAATAACCGGAATTGTTCAAAAACATCTGCTAATAAAACATGCTAATAAAACATCTGCTCTCATAGTCAGAATATATAGATCCAATACAACGTGTTTACTTTCTCTCCACCTTAAAGTTGTTTAAAAGTGGTTGCACTCAGTGTGTTTTTAATAATTTTTTTTTCTGTGAAAATTTTGTGTTTTTCAAGTGCTTACGGTCAGTTGTTTTTAATTTGACTCTCACTTCGTTTAAGTGCGTCTTTGCGTTAATTTTGCTTAATTTTTGCAATACGTGTTTTTTAGTTCGTTTTTTCTCTTTTTTCGATACCAATCGATTTAAATTCTGTGCTGATAAGATGCCATCGCTTTGTGCGGAATGCGATACCCCCGTGGAGGTCGCCGATCAAATTAAGTGTATTATCTGTGATAATCCGTATCATGGCATAAAATGTGCCAATTTGAATAAAACTACATTTAAATCAATTGTTGAGATTCAAAATGTATCGTTTACTTGTAATGTATGCTTAGATGCCAGTACCTCGAGCGTTCATAGCTTAAGGGCTATTTTAAACACACACACAGAATTACTGAATAACTTGATTTCAAAAATCAGTCATTTGGAGTGCTCGTCGCGTGTTCAGATAGCGCCTCCAACCCCTACTGATTCCAAGGGTGCAAGTTCGAGCCTCACTGGTGAGCCAACGTCGTCTCTTCGAGCAACCCCTATTTGGCCTGAACATAATCATATTTCACAACGATATAATAGACTCAAACCGTTTACTTCTACTGTTAATGGCAATAAAAGTCCCAAACTGCAAAACAATGCTTCTCTACCCAGTCCTAAAATAATTAAAAACCCAATTATTTTAGGTACAGGGAACTCTGCGCTAATAACAACTGATACTTCTGCTTTTACATCAGCTCCTCGCAGGCAATGGCTGTACATTGGAAGGGTTAATCCTGGTACGACTCCGCTAAACATCCTGGATTACGTCCGCGACTCGCTAAAGATTGATGATGCTAAATGCGAGCAACTTGTGAATAATGAAGACATCTGTTCCTTCAAACTCGGAGTGCGCGAAAACATACTGAAGTCACTTTTAGATCCTGGTAAATGGCCGTCTAACATTGCCATTAAGGAATTTATTCCCAGAAGAAGATCCAATCGTGCTTCTTTCTTTCGTGAATCAGGCCACTAGTAATTGCACCCAGTCTACTTCCACCAGGTCCATCAATAAACGTTCCAACATTACTTCTGTTTTTTACCAAAATATTCGCGGTCTTCGCACTAAAGTTGTCGAGTTTGCGTTGAAAGTCAGTGTTACTAACTTTGAAGTCATATTACTCACTGAAACTTGGCTCAATGACGGCATTAGCAACACAGAGCTTTTTGGTACAAGGTACTCAGTATTTCGGCACGACAGGCCATACCAAGCTTTAAATTGTACTAGAGGCGGTGGCGTTTTGATTGCTGTTCTTAATCATGTTCAAAGCTCCGTATTATCTCATTCTGGCAACTCGGCTTTTGAAGACATTTGGATCCGCACTAAACTTAACAACATGGATTTAATTTTTTGCGCCGTATATTTTCCTCCAAAATCAACTATATCTGCATATGAGTTATTTATTGTTACTCTTGAAAATTTCAAGAATGAGTTTCCCAGTACTAAATTTCTAATAACAGGTGATTTCAACCTGCCAGATATATCTTGGAATTCCGAAGATGGTCACTTTGTTCCAGTTAATTTCCCAAACCCAGCATCTGAAATTTTACTGGAAAACGTATACTTTATGGAGTTTTTTCAAGCCAACACTATTTTCAACTCGTCAGGCAGTCTACTCGACTTAGTTTTTGTTGATGATTCTCTTGATCTATCAGTTAATGTTTTAGATTTTCCCCTTGGTAGAGTAGACTCATACCACCCACCTCTAGAATTAGTACTTAATAGTTATAAAGCTGCGGCCACTTTTGATTCTACTGTAACTCAAAGATACGACTTCAACAACACAGATATTACTCGTTTAAATTCTTATTTACTCGATCAAGACTGGAATTTCCTCAATATTGCCACTGACGTTAATGCGGCTGTCGCTAACTTTTACGAAATCTTATTTTTTGGAATACACCAATTTACTCCAATTAAATTCAAGCGGTCCGAGAAATTTCCTTCTTGGTACAGTTTTGAGTGCATTAAGTTGATAAACAAGAAAAATAAGCTTTACCATAAATGGAAAAATTCTGGATCATCAGCTGATTACAGCTTATATGCCAGTGCTCGCAAGGAGTCTAAACTAAGTATTGACCTATGCTATCTACTGTTTGTTTCAAAAGCTGAACATTTAATTCCATCTGACGTTAAGCACTTTTGGTCATATATAAAAAACCTTAAAAAAGATTCGGGTATGCCTAAAGTTATGACTTTTAATAATGTCGCAATTGAAGATCCTCATGAGATAACGAATGCTTTTGCCAGTCACTTTCAATCGTGCTATTCTTCACATCAAACCGTCAATTTGAGTTCTTTCTCAGACAGTTGTTGGAATTCAAATAAACTGGTGAGGCATGTATTTACAGAGGAAGAAATCTTACAAAAATTAAGCACTCTTGAACCGAAAATGAGCGTTGGGCCGGATGGTCTGCCACCCGTCATTCTAAAACAGTGCTTTCCGAGTCTTGGCATACCACTAAAGAAAATTTTTCAGCTTTCTTTCGACAAAGGCTGTTTTCCCGATTATTGGAAAAATTCAAATGTACTTCCCATTTTTAAATCAGGCGACAAAAACAACATCAAAAACTACAGGGGTATTTCTATATTGTCCAGTATTCCTAAGTTATTTGAATCCATCATCACTGACGAATTATTTGAAGCTTTCAAACATACAATCTCCGAGCAACAACATGGGTTTTATAAAAGTCGCTCCACTGCAAGTAACCTCGCTGTTTACCAAACTTTTCTGTCTGCTTCTGTGGATCAAGGCCTACATGTTGACAGCATCTACACCGACCTAGAAAAAGCATTTGATAGTGTTTCTCACTGTCTACTCGCCGCCAAACTTCGAGATCTTGGTGTTTGTGGCGTTTACTTAGAATGGATAGTGTCGTATCTCTCCAACCGCGTTCAGTGCGTTAAAATCAGTGATAGTGTCTCAGAACCATTTACTGTGTCAAGTGGCGTTCCCCAAGGTTCCCATATTGGTCCTATACTATTCCTACTTTTTTTTAACGATGTCACTGAGTGTTTTAAATATTGCAAATGTTTATTGTATGCCGATGACCTAAAACTCTTTTGTAAAATTTCTAACGTTTCTGATTGTATACGTGTTCAGAGTGATCTGAATCGCTTATCCCTATGGTGTAACGAGAACAGTATTAATTTAAACGTTAAAAAATGCAAAGTGTTACGTTTTTCAAAATCTCGTACCTACGTAGATTTTCAATACACCATCGATGGGTTGGCCCTAGATGAAGTTGAGCAATTCAAGGATTTAGGTATCATTTTCGACAAAAAACTATCTTTCGTTC
The DNA here is from genome assembly GCA_963556235.1 of Cryptophagus acutangulus. NCBI lineage: Eukaryota > Metazoa > Arthropoda > Insecta > Coleoptera > Cryptophagidae > Cryptophagus > Cryptophagus acutangulus. The sequence continues at coordinate 20,016 of CAUVYR010000205.1, read as the reverse complement.
CTCACATTGATTACATAACCCTGAAAAGCTTTAGGATGCTTGGTTTTCTTAAACGTCACACTTTGCATATTAACGACTCTAAGGCGATTCAAACATTGTATAATTCCCTCGTTCGTAGTAATCTTGAGTACTGCAGTTTTATTTGGTCGCCTCATTACATGTGTCATATTAATAGGTTGGAACGAGTACAAAACAAGTTTACTAAGTTTTTCTTAAGGAAATACAATTTTCCTTGCCTGGTCACCCCTTACAACACTAGGCTGTTACTAATTGGTATTTCATCGCTAGAGGCGCGGAGAAACATTGCAGCAATCTTATTCCTCAATAAAATTGTTAATGGAATTATTGACTCCCCGGAGTTGCTACAATTGGTTGACTTCCGTATTCCTAGCAGACAAACTAGGTCAATTCAACTGTTTAAAGTCTCCAATTGTCGCACTAGCTTCGGGCTCAATGGTTTCATTCCAAGAACCTTAACACTGTACAATGCTTCTTACCAGAATTATGATATGTTTCGCTTTTCCTATAAATCTTTCAAAGAAAAAATTGTTAGAGGCTTCATATGATCTATGTGCTTTGTTATGTGTTAATAATGTTTACAAATCATTTATTTGTTTTCCGCCTTTGCGCCTTTTGTTCCTTACATACTAATTAAAAAATTTTTTTTGTAATGTATTGTATCTAGTAAATAAATAAATAAATAAAAATAACAACACATCCGTTTTCAGATATAAATCCGTATAATCTCCCAAGTTTGTGCATTCAAATTCAGAAAAAACAGTCTGAGCATGATTATATTCGCTATCACTAATATGAGCTTGAGTTAAATTATTAAAAAAATGTTTTCGATCTGGTAATATTTTTTCAGTAAAACGCTCAAAACTGTTTAGGTAACTGTATGGTAAAACACCTTTCCTACATAAAAGGTTTAATTTTAAATCCGATATATCTTTAAAATATTTCTTTGTAATGGTATATTCTTTCAGATAGGATGAAAGTTTATCTAGAGACGAGCTCATAAAATTAAAAGAATCTATAAACTTTAGTTTTATATTATTTGTATTGTTATATTTTGTAAATGCTTTGTATTTCTCTTTATTTATAGGAATTGTAGTTATTTTCCCCGGATTTTTTAAATACATTTTACCATCATCACCCATAACGCTTTTTTCATATAATTTTTTAATAATGAAATGGGCATCATAACCTTGAAGGTTATGGAAAACTACTACCACATCTGTAAGAATTTGATAATTAAGATTACAGCTGATGTGAGCAGCACCCCTAAACTTTCCTGTTAAATGACAATGATCTTTAACTTTTGTTAACCAATCTTCCTCCTCTGCATCTAACGCAAAATCTGAAGGTGGTATAAACTCAGTTTCGCAAATATGACAAATGTTTGTAGATTCGAATTTATCTAATTCTGTTTGTGATAGTGGTAACATGTCTTTTTTATTACTATATATATCTGCTACTTTATCTGTGATTTTATTTAATTTATCTACAAACCACTCAATACAATCTTCTCCTCTATACAAATCTAATTCAGAATAACTATCATTAAAACTGCATTTTAAATAATATGAAATACTGCGTGGTATATGTTTTTGGTAGGCATTAGTGAAACTGTGTAAATCGTTGGGTTCGCATGTATCGATTGGTACGGGGAGGCATTCAAGATCTGCATAAATTACAAATGGATGGAATTCTTTATGTTTAAAATTTTTAAAATATAACCATTTAGTATGTTCATTTGGCATAACACATTTAACCGCTGTGGAGTTTAAACAATCAATTTTATGTTGGTTGATTTTATCTTCCCGATAAAAATAGCATAAACATCTATCACATAACCATCGAGAGCCGCAGTGGTTTTCAGTCATCTGCCTACTAACCAATCTGGGTAAATTTTTGATCCATCAAAAGTGATACTTTGGTAGATTTTCTGGCTTTGATTCTTCGGGTATTTCTGCCATTAATAGATTAATATGTACATTTTTATGATTTTTTGCTATATATATATAGGTAAAATTTCATAGTTAATAGTTTGGTTACTGGTTCTGCTTAAAATATTTTCCTCATCGCTATTCTCACTTAAAATGAGCCAATCATCTTTTTTCTTTAACGCATACACATTAATAGATATATCATTTTGGTTTTCGAAACTCGGAATTTGCGATAAATCCATGGGGAATGCAATTTTATCTAGTTTGAGAATTTCTTTGAAATCTGGATATGAGGATACTCTATGAGGATTATTTTTGACAGGTCGGAGTGCCGACACCACCGCCCATGCAAAACAACAATCATCACTACATTGAACATTAATTACTGCTTTTCGGGCTTGAACATACTTCGGTAATGTAAAAAATTTAGCGCCAACAGTAAATGGGCTATATTTATTAATATTTAAATTAATTAGAATTATCTTAAGTAGAGCCCATCCACTGTCTCGTTCTTGATATTCAGCCAAACGTGTTAGAATTTTTTCCGTCGCATTATTGTACCATTCTGATAAGTCTGAAGTAAGATAAATAACTTCATATTTCGCGTTAAGATAAATAGTCTTCACCTCTTCTGTTTTTGGAAGAATCATCTCACAAAATAAGGATAATTGCGCTTTAATTGGCGCAACTTTGCGAAGTTCATTTACTTTTGTTTGAATTAAATTTTGGGTTGTTTGTAAAAAAATCTTGGGGTTTAGAATTTTGTTTGTATTCAATATTGCATTGGTTAACATTCGTTTTTTAAAAGCTGTCTCAATATTAATTAAAACAAATCATTTTTATCTGTATTTGTTTCTATCACATCTCTTTTTGGGATTGGTTTTAAAACTTGATTTATTTATTTTAAATAAGAATTCGCAGTATCGAGTTTTTTATATTTAGATTGTGGTTCATTTCGATCTAATAATACATGAGTACTACCTTTTTTCAAAACAAAGTTAATGTAATCTCCATAAAAGTTTCTTTTTATAGATGGTTTTGATACTTCTTGGCTCTGTTTGCTTCTCTGAGTTTTCTCGAACATGGATTTTATATATGTTTTATAAAGATTGTCCCTTATTCCTAAAAAATATTTATTGATATAAATATTGTAAAGATAAATAAATTTTAAACTTTATACCCTTATTATGGTGATAATGGTAATGTAAATGTTGTCTATTTATAATTTATTTGCGTTTGTTTGTAGTCGGGCATATTGTTGTCCACCCTTAATATAAAAAGCCCTTTGTATTAAGGTATTGCTTAGTTCAGCATTTCTTAAAAACATATAAAAACGAAGATAACTAATTGTTTTTCTTAGTCTTATTCTACTAATCAACCGAGTCGCATCTCAGTGTAATTAATCAACATATCATATATCATATTATACAATAAATACTATACTATACAATAAATATTATAATCGTTTAACGAACACGTTGATTTATTGTCCACTCTACCAATTCTTATTCGAGTTTGCGGCTAGTTAATTGGTGATCTAATTCTCAAAAGTGTTTTACGGAGTTTTGTCATACAAAACTGCCCTGGTGTCAGAAGTTACAAGATCCTGATGTGTATTCCTGGTGTTTGAAGATACCTTGTATTTTGTGTGATCATCATCAACCAAGGCATACAACATCGTTTTTGGTGTCAGAAGAGGGATGGTCTAGGACAACTGGGTGAAGTTTCAACATTGAATTGAAGTCTTCGCTGTGAGTTTTCACTCTCAACAGAAACGGACCTTTGCTGCTCAACCTGATTGGTACACGCTAGTTGTACGAAACATTCGTGGTACTGGACATCTTGTTCACCGACCTATTGGAGGTTACCCGAAAGTCGAAGGAAGGAACCAGTTCAATAAATCAAGAGGAATTCGACCACTGAGTCAACAAATCTCATCAGAAATAAGGTGAGCTCTTAATTGTTATAATCGTTCTAAATATTTTCCAAAATTCCTCTCTATCCTGATTTATCAAGTCTATTGAATATGGACGACGAATTAAACTACAGTCCACCTGGTAGTCATCACAATGATGACCAAAGAAATGATTTACCAGATGGAAATCGGGTAAATGAATTACCCTTAGCTGTACTATTTAAATTTATCAAACCATTCAATGGTGAACGTACAGAATTAAATACATTCATACAAAATGTAAACAGTGCATTTTCACTTGCTGCTTATAATCAAAAAGAAGGTTTGCTATTATATGTTGTGTCTCAATTGTCAACTAATGTAATCAATGAATTAGAGATAACAGATGTCTATTCATGGATTGATTTAAAGAATAAACTTAAATTATTTTATAGTCAAACTAAACATTTAGTTCAGGCACACGAGGAATTAGAAACTATAAAGCAGTATCATAATGAAAATATCACGGACTTTTTCAAACGATTAGAAAAGGCCAAAAATGATTGTATTCAAGCTGAAATCGGTAATAACGAAGCATTTGACGAATTACCCGGTTTAAGGACAGCAATTCAAAGAACAGCCTTACGCAGATTCATTATTCATTGCAAACCAGAAATTTCTCAAATGTTGCGTGCCAGAGATATTAAGACCTTAAATGAAGCTTACGCATTAGCAATTCAGGAAGAGAAAATACAAAATTATACTCATCCTAGAAATTCACATTCAAACTCTAATACGGGACAATATTGCTCATTTTGCAAGAAAACGAATCATACATTTCAAAATTGCAGAAAACGCGGTAATCATTCAAAATCTCAAAATTATCGTTCAAATGTCTCGAAACCAAATAATCAAAGCGAAAATAGACCTACTACATCAAATCATTCAAACCCAAATTCTACGAATAATCATAATTTGCCATCTACTTCTAATTATAGTAAATTCTGTAATTATTGTAAGTATCGTGGGCATACTATCGATGAATGTAGGAAAAGGCAGTACCAAAATCAACAAAATCCACGAGTCAATCATTTAAACTCGTTGGAGTCGACCGTGATCAATGCCCCACTGGCCGACAATCAAATTCAGGAGGCATTTCTCAACACACAGTAAGCTCAAACTGTTCAAATCGTGTATTATGTTCTGATCTTAAAACCTTAACATTTAATATTGATAATTCAAGAGATAAGAAAATAACATTTTTAGTTGATACCGGAGCTACGGTTTCTTTAGTGAAACATGATATGCTAGTTCCTTCTGTAACTTATCTGCATAAAACAGATATAATTGAAATAAATGGAATAGATGCCAATACATTAATTCATTCCTTAGGTTCAACAATATTAAAGCTAAAAAATGAAAATTTGAATTTAGAACATAAATTTCATGTAATTAATTCAGCAAAAATTAACTCTACATATGACGGGATTTTAGGAAATGACTTTTTAAAACTACACAATGCTCTAATTGATTATTCAAAAGAAATAATTTATATTAATAACGTACCAATAGAGTTTAATAACATGATACCAAATCAGATTAAAATTCCTGGCAAAACGGAATTAATAGCTGAAATCCACATAAAAAATTCCTTGAACCAAGGATTAATTTCTGAAATCGAAATACAAAAAAATGTGTTCATTCCTGAAGCACTAGTAAACAATATTAATCAAAAAACATTATTACCAATATTGAATTTAAATGATCATGAAGTAATCATTAATCAACCATCTTTCGAAATCGAAGATGTATCTTTTCAAGAACAAGTTAGTTATTTGAGTAACGGTGTAAATAACAATTATTTAAACGATCGAAAAAACAAAGTTGTCGAAAGTATTCGTACTCAACATTTAAATTTAAATGAAACTAATTCATTGATTGAAATCTGTAAAGACTTTTCAACTATATTTCATTTATCGGGAGATCGTTTAACCACAACAAATACTATGGAACATTCAATCCATACAAAAACTGATGCTCCAATATCTTGCAAAATCTATAGATATCCTAAAGTACACGAAACTGAAGTTAATACTCAAATAAGTAAAATGCTGGACGAAGATATTATCAGACCTTCGTTTTCACCATGGTCAAGTCCAATTTGGGTTGTTCCCAAAAAATTAGATGCATCGGGACAAAAGAAATGGCGATTAGTGATAGACTACAGAAAGCTCAATGAAGTAACGATAGGAGATTCATATCCAATACCAAACATCGAAAATATTATCGATCAGTTAGGAAACTCTGTTTACTTTTCTTCTTTAGATTTAGCATCTGGCTTTCACCAGATCAAAATGTCAGAAAATGACAAAGTAAAAACAGCTTTTACAACTCCTATGGGCCACTACGAATTCAATCGAATGCCATTCGGTTTAAAAAATAGCCCTTCAACGTTTGTTCGTTTAATGAATGTAGTATTATCAGGATTGTTAGGTGATAAATGTTTTTGTTATTTGGATGATATTGTTGTTTACGGAAATTCACTAGAAGATCATAATGAAAAACTAAAAGCAGTATTTAGTAGACTGTTAAAACATAATTTGAAACTCCAACCTGATAAGTGCGAGTTTCTTCATAAAGAAATAAAGTATCTGGGACATATAATTTCAAGTAAAGGGGTAAAACCAGATCCAGAGAAAATCCAAGCAATCACTCAGATACCAACTCCCAAAAATCCAAAAGATATAAAGTCATTTTTAGGTTTGGTAGGGTATTATAGGAAATTCATAAAAGATTTTTCTCACTATTCAAAACCACTTACAATGTTGCTAAAAAAGGAAAACAAAGACTTTGTTTGGAGTAATAAATGCGAGGATTCATTTCAAAGATTAAAAACAATTTTAACAACAAAACCATTATTACAATATCCAGACTTTAGTAAACCTTTTGTTCTAACAACGGACGCATCCAATGATGCGATCGGTGCAGTATTATCTCAAGGGGAGATAGGACAAGATCTTCCTATATCATATTACTCAAGAACCTTGAACAAAGCAGAAACAAATTATTCCACTACGGAGAAAGAATTACTAGCAATAGTAAACGCTTGTAAACATTTTAGACCTTACCTTTTCGGACAAAAATTTCAGATAATAACTGACCACAAGCCATTGACTTGGTTAATGAATTGTAAGGATCCATCAAGTCGTTTAGTTCGTTGGAGACTCAAATTAATGGATTTTGAGTATGAAATAAAATATAAAAAGGGAACAATGAATACAAACGCTGATGCACTAAGTAGAATACCTCTGTCAGTAAATCATATAGAGGAAGAATTTTCTTTTGATAAATTTAAGATTTTCCATCAACAGGAAATATTTGCAGAACCAGATAGGGTAAAACTCCCAATCACTAAGATAAAAAATTTTGCTATACCACTTTCTTGTGATTACTCTAATTCCAATAAATATTTGGATTACATAAAAGAAAATTTTCAAAGTTTAGCGATTAATCCTAAAGTACATGAGATAAACGTAAAAAGATTACCACAACAATCCTTATATCTTTTATTTATCAAAGAATTTGCTAATGAATCAGCTATTTATAAAGACTTATATCAGACTCTTTATAATCTAAAATTAATACTGGAACATAATCAGGTAAACACTTTCGTTATACCAGATGTCTCAGAAAACAATTCAAGCATTAGACAAGATACTTATTTCAGTCTTTTGTACTATCTTTTCCGAAAATTTAATTACAAAATATTGCAATCCGAAAGGATGATCATAAGCGATCCAGAACTAATAAAAGAAATTTTGTTTGAAAATCATGACTCTGTTACTGCCGGACACAGAGGATTTGAAAGAACTTATGACAAAATCAAAGAGGATTATTATTGGGAAAATATAAAAAGTGACATTAGGAATTATATCAAAAATTGCAAAGTTTGTCAAAAATCAAAAACGGATTTTCGTAGCAATAAAAGCCCAATGCAAATTACGACCACAGCTTCTAAATTTTGCGAACAGATAGCAATGGACATAGTAGGACCCTTACCAGAAACTATGTATGGAAATCGCTTTATACTAACCTTGCAAGACGATCTAACGAAATTTGTGCAAGCATATGCAATTCCAAATCATGAGGCTAAAACAGTTGCAATTGAATTTTTAAAATTTTGCACATACTTTGGTTTTCCTACGAACATTCTTTCAGATCAAGGATCTGAATTTACATCAAAATTATTTAAAGAAATTAATAAATTATTAGCCATAAAGCATAAATTAACAACTCCTTATCACCCACAAACAAATGGTTCATTAGAAAGAACACATTTAACTATAAAAGATTATTTTAGGTGCTATGTGAATAAGGACGCTAATAATTGGGATGATTACTTAAACTTTGCTACTTATAGTTATAATACGGGAATTCATAAATCTACACAAAGAACTCCCTATGAGTTAGTTTTTGGTCAACACCCAAGAATACCAAATTTATTAAGTAAACCAGCTTATAAACCTAATTATTCAGATTTTGCTATGGACTTATCTAATAAATTACAAACAATTAGAGAGGTTGCAAGGGAAAATCAAATTAGTTCAAAAGGCAAATCGAAACAGTATTACGATAAAAGCCATAACCGTACTTATGAATTTCGCGAAGGAAATCGAGTATTATTATTGGATATGGAGTCTAAACGTAAGAACAAGAAACTTGCTCCCAATTATAAAGGACCATTTAAAATAATTCAGATACATGATAATCAAAATGCAACTTTGCAAATAGGTCCAAATAAGCTGAAAACTTATCATTTTAATTTATTAAAACCTTATATGATTTCAGAATCTGAACTGGAACAGAGCAATGAAATCGAAGAAGATAATATCTCTTTTCCTTCTGTTCCTACTCCCAGTACTAGTCGAACTGAAGTTTAAAGTAGAAAATATTCAAAATCCTTCTGGATTATTTTATCATAACTTGGGGAAAACAGTAATATCAAATCAGAAATTTACGCTTTTATCTTATTATAATTTAACACAAATTAATTCACAAGTGGAGATGATTTATCGATTTTATCTTAGGTCAGTAGACGTTTGTGGTCTAGCTGTATCTGAGCATTATATGTTTGATTGCAAAAATCAATTACGTTATATCAAAAATAAGTTGCTATCAATTGAAAAATCGTATCGTATTATTGCACATCAATTCAAAGTAAGACATAACCCTAGAGCCAAACGAGGTCTAATAAACGGAATCGGGGATGGATTAAAATGGTTATTTGGAATACCAGATTCTGATGACGCACAATTTTATACCGATTCAATTAATTCATTAATGGAAAATCAAAAACATACAGAAGTGTTAATGCAACAGCAGGTGTCTATTATTTCTGAAACTATTACTAATTTCAATAATTCACTAGTCAGAATGAATGAAAATATTGCCACTCTAAATTCAAATTTGGAAAACTTTAATAAATTAGGAAAGAAGATAAAAGTTCTCAGTCAAAAGGTAGATCTAGAATTGCGCCTTTCAAATCATATAATACTGTTAATTGAAATGACAGACGAAATGTCTAATCTTTTGGAAAATTACGTGAGTGATATTTCATTAATCCAACACGGAATAATTAGCTATAGAATTTTGCCACCTGAACAATTATTTAATGAGTTAGGAAAAGTTGCCACTCAATATTCATTACCTTTACCAGTAACAACTGAAAATGCATATAATTACTACAAAATTATTACATTACAATCATTCATCAAAAATGATTTGTTAGTAATCGCATTTAATGTGCCGATTAAAAATATTTATGATTATAACTTATATGAAATATTTCCATTGCCTTCTCCCCATAAAAATGATTCAAGTTTATTTTCCTATATTGAACCTGCAAAACCCTATATTCTAATTTCCTCCACGAGAACGTATTATTTCATGCTGGAGAGCTTGGTAAACTGCAATGAGATACTTCCGCAACAATGGTTATGCAAAGATATTCCGATCACAAAGAAGGTTGGTACCAAAGAATGCGAAATAGAGATTCTGATACAGAAGTCTACACCAAAATCTTGCAAAACTCGAAATTTGATAGCAGAAATGGAAGTTTGGCATCCATTATCTGAGAATAAATGGTTGTTTATTCTAAGTCAACCAACGAAGTTATTTGTGTTGTGCAACGAAAACCAACATGAAGAAATCGAGGAAACTTCGATTGAAAAAGTGGGACTGTTAGAATTAGTACCTAATTGTAAAGCTTATACTACGAATGTTATGCTTGAAACACGAATGTCATTTATGTCAAATCTTTCTAACGAAATTCCGCTTACTAACATTGTAGAAGATGATTGTTGTATCAATTTAAAGAAAAACTTAACGATTGATAACATACATTTTGAACCGTTAAAGTTAACAAATTTGGATCTCAAAGAATTAAAATTTGCTAAATTTAAATTAAATCAATTTGATGAACAATCTTAGAATATAATGTAGATTTAAAAGATAATTAGGGAGGAAACAAAATGTTTTATTTTATAATTATACATTAATTATTTTACTAATAATAGTATTAAGAAATTGTGAATGTTTTTAAGAAATTTCAATTTTTGTAGTCAATTAAAAAGATTAACAAAAATTTTCTACCCCTCGGAGATGTTGTCCACCCTTAATATAAAAAGCCCTTTGTATTAAGGTATTGCTTAGTTCAGCATTTCTTAAAAACATATAAAAACGAAGATAACTAATTGTTTTTCTTAGTCTTATTCTACTAATCAACCGAGTCGCATCTCAGTGTAATTAATCAACATATCATATATCATATTATACAATAAATACTATACTATACAATAAATATTATAATCGTTTAACGAACACGTTGATTCATTGTCCACTCTACCAATTCTTATTCGAGTTTGCGGCTAGTTAATTGGTGATCTAATTCTCAAAAGTGTTTTACGGAGTTTTGTCATACAAAACTGCCCTGGTGTCAGAAGTTACAAGATCCTGATGTGTATTCCTGGTGTTTGAAGATACCTTGTATTTTGTGTGATCATCATCAACCAAGGCATACAACAATATACTTCTTTATGATCCTACAAATTATTTTTCATATAAATAAAACATTATTAATACATTTTCATACACATACCTTAATTTTTTTTATAATTAAATTTAACTTGATTGAATAATAAACATCAACAAAATTTTTAGCAACTTTAAACTTTTAGTTTTATTTTAAATTGAATTTGGTTGGTCACTTTTTCTTAAATCAACATGCTTGAAATATGATGCAATCTATGCCAATTCTTTCTAACAACTATCGATTTTTTATGAAAAAAAATGCTACTTATTAAAGCAGCTGACATGTGTTAAAATATTGCACCATCATATATATGGAGTGCTAAAAATTGGCGTATGTCTCCAAAGATGTGATGTGAATCATAACGTTCAATCATATTAAAGCTCTGATATTTTATTCCTTTCCATTCTATGATTAAACAAATTTAATATCGATTAACTTATGGATTGAAGGAATTAAGGTGTGATTTTTCATCGCTCTGTATTAATAATCAAAAAAAAAACTGCTTAATAATATTATGCTTTCATGGCACGGTGCTTTTGCGGCGTATTATTTATTTTATATAAATATACAATTTTCATCGGTATGATTGAACCAACATTTATATCGCTGATGGTTAAAAACGGAATTCATTCATAATTTTTACTTCAATATCAATTCCTTTTTGCTGTGAGTGTAGTGAGTAAAAACACTAAAATCATGGGTAAGTTAAAGCATTAAAAATTATATTTCTATGTTGTGATATACAGTAATTTTTGGTTGGTTTTCACTCTCGTATCAGCTATATGTTTCACTTTATTTCAAATGATTTTCCCTGTAATCAAAACACGCTGCTAAAAAAAATCATTTAAAATAAAGTGAAACATTATATAACTAGCTATTATATAACTATAATATATTATATAACTATAATATATTATATAACTATAAGCTATTATATAACTATAATATATTTAACAATATTTATATATATTTTTTATAGAACACTCAGTAGAAGTTATGTTGTATGCGATTGTCTGTAGGCTGCTCCCACCATCCTTAAGAGTAAGTAATTAATTAGTTTTATTTTCTATAGTTTGTATTTATTTATTTATTTTTTCAGAGGAAGACAATAGTTTTCCTGGTGGGGGCAGGAGGAATCCCCGCTAACATTCTCCCAGGTGGGGTGAGATTGGGTGTGCACTTGGGGTACTATTTGTACTACCATGATGATGGCCCCATGGTGTGTGTTTCGGCTATTAGACAGGTAGGTGGTCTTTTTTCTTTTATTTAATAACTTTTTTTTAACATTATCTATTTTTCAGGATTAGAAGAAGAAGAAGATGTCGACAAAAATGTGGATTAAACCTTCAATGTTAATTGTCAATATTGATTATTTTGTATTACATGATTAGAATAAAAAATATACATTTTAGGTTAATTCTTAGAGTTTTTTTAATCACCATCCTTTTTTAATTCTTTATTTATTATAAGATATAATTGTCGTATAATTCCATATGATGTTTATGCGGTGTAAGTAAAATTTATTAATATATACTGCTATTATAATTAATGTATTTTTTAACTTAAGAGACAAAATATATAATTATGAACCATCAACTATGATTATAAACATTGCATTACTAAATTGCATTGTTTTATAATATGTCTGTCTTATACTCACCAATAATAAACAAAATAAACACACGAAATTTATAAGTATAGTTTCCTTTATTTATATATTAATTACACACATTTAATTATCGGCTTAGGATTATTATAATATTAATAAAAATAATTCTACATAAAAACAAAAAATTGAGAATACACAAATTTTAATTAAATCATTCCGTTAAACAATACTATTTCAGAAATTGAAATTGAAAATATTGAAGTATATATAATATATATTTAAAAAGATTTAAAAAAAATACTTAGATTTTAATAAATTTAGTTTCCGAACCTTCTGTATTTTTCATCTTCTTAGCCAAATCCAGAGTGATCGTGTTGATCACGTTGAAGATCTGTGGATTTTCAGCTCGATTAATAAACACTTTCGAGCGCACAGTGCTGTGTCTCCATATTTCATTGCTTGATTTTCCCTCGATATCCTTCATATCGTAAACCTCAATTTTTATGAAGTGTGTAGCTCCATTTGGATTCGGTGATGTAATAGTAACCGTTCCACCAGTGAGTTTTCTTGACATCGACGATGATAATACAATTTCTTTACTCCCCACATCGGAAAATAGTTCCTCGAACGCATCATCCACATCACTTTCATTGTTTACAACATTTGATGGATGTGCATCCATGTGGATTTGCTTTCCCTTATTTGTAGAGGAGTTTGTTGGTGTTGCACTCGATCTTTTACGTTTTGTTGATAATTGTGATGGTTGTGGTGGATTTATGGCATTATTAAATGAGAGCAAATCTGCATCAAACATGGCACCTGTCAGGATATCATTCATTTTTCTTTAAACCTAAATAAATAATATAAACCGTATTAATTTTAATAGAAAATAAAAGAATATGTAATATGACTAGAATAATTAATTTGGTACTCACCAGAAATAACTTGTTTCTATCGAATTAATTTTGTACAACTTTTGTTAAAGAAGTCTAACTGATAAATGGAAGGTAGCAATCCGCATAATTTTTTCAATGTATCTTTTGTTTATTTAAATATATTTGCAGACTGTAAACTATAAACATTGATTTGCTTGACTTCCTGTTTCAGCTGGTGATATGATGCGGTTGTCTTTGATTCAAAACATCACACGAAAGTTGATGAAGAGATTTTTGCATATATCTGTTGATATGACACTTTTCCCAATGAAGTGATTTTTGCACACACCGATTGATATGATTATTTTTCCAATCATTACCAAGTCACTGATAAGACACCCAAAACTTGTTTACATTACACACAAAGAAGTCCTTTGTTCCAGAACTCGCATATATCTCTACTTATAAATTATCGGAAAAACACTTAATCAACCAAAATACAAAATATTACAGAATATTATTGAATCTATAAATGGTATAGAAATAAAAATGTTTGATAATACTGATGACGTTATGACGCCAGCGGAAGCAAAACCAAATTCAATATTTATATTTGACGATGTAGCATGTTCACCACAAAGTGTAATTCGTGATTATTTTAGTTTTGGACGTCACTATAAAATTGACTGTTTCTATCTTTGTCAAACATATACAAGAATTCCGAAACAATTGGTTAGATATAACGCCAATTTTTTAATAATTTTTAAACAAGATGACATTAATCTTAAACACATATATGATGAATTTGTTGCACTAGACATGAATATGAACGAATTTAAATCATTATGTAAATTGTGTTGGCAAACACAATATATCTTTTTTGTTATTGACAAAGAAAGCGAATTGAATAATGGTCGATATAGAATTGGTTTTGATAAGTTTATATTACCCTGAGTGTCTTCATTTGTTTCAGTGTTGACAATGTCGTCGAATAGAGATACGATAAAACTTAAGCTACTTAAGGCTACTAAAAACCTTCGAAAAAAATTTAAATCATTGAAACGCGGCAACATTGAAAGTCAACATAATAATGAAAGTAGTTTTAAACCCTTTGTGGGCCCTTTAAAGGAGCTTGTAAAACATGTCTCAAGGGCGAAGAAGGAATTTCTGACTCTTCTTTTTTTACATCTACAATGAACGCAACTAAAATTCCTGGATTTTTGTATTTAGAAGTAATAGCTAATAGTGAGACCGATGACCCTAATGAAGTGACGATGGACTCAGTTCGTGAATTGTACTCAACTACAGAAGGTCGTAAACTAATTGACGAGAAATTTCTAGAAAATCTTAATCCGCTTCCAAAGCGTAACATAAAACTATTAATTTCTGATACAACACGTCTGACCGATAATGTGTACAGAGTACGATATGAACCTGCTACAGGAACTTGGTGGATGGGTAACCAAGAATTTACATTTAATGGTGACGATATTGTAATTGCGGGAAGAAAATTTAAAGGAACCGAAGGATTGTACGAATTGATTTTTTTAAAATCTCCAAGCGAGTATACATATGAAGATAAACATAGATATGGTGAAATTTTAAGAACAACGAACGCCCACAAAATAAATTACAATCCCGATGCTAGAATAAAATCTAATAAGGGTTTCAAATACCTCAATATTATTAGCAAATTATTTCCATCTTTAGCGAAGCGTCGATTGTATTCAGCGCCTACTGGTGGTAGTATTATGAAAAATATTGTTCCAAACTCCAAAATTCAATTTTCCTACTGGGATAATCCTAACGAATTGGTGGATCGACTACAATTGTTATATGGGGCGCAACTTGCAGGAAATACGGCTGTTCAAAATGAGATTGTATCAATTATTGAGGAATTGAAAGAATGTGGTATAATTACATAAACGTGATCGGATTATCTCAGTATAAACATGCCTATCGAAAAGTTTGGACATCATGTTGGTTTACATGTTAAACGTAAACATGGAAAAATTATCACTGAAAATAAACGGTTACGAACAAATGTGACCCCCACAATTAGTAGTACAATGACAATTCCGTTGGTGTCAACTCAAAGTGGACAATTTAGTGCCAGAGGAAAAATAATAAAAAATCTGCAACCACCTATTTCTGAAGGCGATGCAGTAAATGTATCGTATCTCAATAAACAAATAAAATTAACTGAAAAAAAAATTTATGAACATACTAGTGATTTTCAAAATAAACGCGTTGTGAATATTGGTGACCCTACGGAGAATAATGACGCTGTCAATAAAAAATATGTTGATGAAAAAACGTCACACCATCCTATAAAGTATACAAAAGATGGAAATCTTGATGCCGACAACAAAATTATACAAAATGTTAAAATTCCTATATCTGAAACGGACGCTGTAAACGTAAAATATTTAAAGAAACAAATAAGTACGGAAAAAATCAATACTGCAAAATTAATTAAAGATCAGTTTCTTCCTCTTGATCAATCACTCAAAAACTATGTAAATCAATCTTTAAACGATTTACATAATAAACAACTGATGCTCAACATATAAACATAATTAATGTTTTAACGCCAACTAAATCGGAAGATGCCGTCAATAAAAAATATCTAACAGAACAAATAGAGCAGGTTAAGAGCGACAATATTAAAATGTGTGAGGAAAAAGTAGCAAATTGTGTTGATAAAATACTGTTTGAAAATCAGATAAAAAAAATTGAAAGCAAACAATTAAATGCTAACCATCAACCAATAATAAACCTACCTCTACCTACTTATGACGAAGATGTAATAAATAAAAAATATATAGATGATCAAATTCATAAAATTGCTGAAAATTGTGCTACAAAAGATTATGTTAATAATATTACTAGTTACACAATTGGACACTGGAAACAAAACAATAAAAAATGTGTTAATACCTGTTGAAGAGGAAGATGCCGCAAACAAAAAATATGTTTTAGAGCAAATTGATAAATTTGTTAAAATTGGACAGGTAAAACAAATTGATCAACTTGATGGTGGAAACAAAACAATTAAGAATGTTTTGGAACCAGTTGATCCTGAAGATGCCGTCAATAAAAAATATCTAACAGAACAAATAGAACATGCTAAAAATGAAAATATTAAAATGTGCGAGGAAAAAGCTGCAAATTGTGTTGATAAAATACTGTTTGAAAATGAGCTAAAAAAATACGAAAACAAGCAATTAAATGCTAACCAGCAACCTATAATAAACTTACCTCTACCCACTTATGACGAAGATGTAACAAACAAAAAATATGTAGATGATCAAATTCTTAAGATTATTGAGAATTGTGCTACAAAAGATTATATTAATAATATAACTAAAGATACCCAATTAGATGCAAAAAACAAAACGATAAAAAATGTGTCAATACCAGTTGAGGAGGAAGATGCCGCAAACAAGAAATATGTTTTAGAACAAATTGGGAAATTTGCTAAAATTGAACCAATAAAACAAATTGATCAATCTTTGGTTGAGAACTTGTTAAAAAATATACAACTCGATGGTCGAAACAAAACTATTAAGAATGTTTTAGAACCAATTGACCGTGAAGATTAATAATCAAATTAATGATTTAGATCAAAAGTTAAAAATTGAATTTGAAAAAGTTTTAAACAATAAAATGCAAAATTGCATTGATAAACAATATTTAAACAGTCAACTAGAAATTTTACAAAATAAACAGTTGGATGCAAAGAAAAATCAAATACTAAATGTACCCGCACCAATTAACGACGAAGACGTTGCGAACAAAAAATATGTTAATGATCAAGTAGATCAAGTTTATGAGAAAAATTATGCAACATTGAAAGAAGTGAATGTAAATGTCGATGAACTAATAAACAAAAAATTGTTACCCATTGAAAATGCAATTAAGGAAATAAAAGAAGAACCACTAGATGCAAAAAATAAACAAATAAAAAATGTACCCGATGCGGTTGATTCTGATGATTTAGTGAATAAAAAATTTGTAATGAAAGTAGTGTAAAAAGGGGACGCTGGAACACAAATGATGCCGCCATGCGTTATCATGTATAATTCTGAGAATTTTGTGTGATAAATGTCGGTATTCTTTGTACTGTGTGGATAAAAAGCTGGCTGATAAAAAGCGCATCGGGGAATCTGGAACATTTGCTGATGCACCTAAAAAACGCTTGGGGCGTCTAAAACAACGCGTTTTTCAATACCAAGCTGCGCATTATTATTATTGATACTCTGAAAAATAATTTCTCATTTTCTATTTGATCTTCATTCAAGCTAAGAGTGTAAGAACATTTGAAGTTAGTGCATAACAAAATCATCTGGTAAGTACATTATAATAAGTTTGCATAATTTTTGATAAATATTTTATTAAATTTTTATGTACATTTTTTTTAGAAATCAAAATGAATAATTTGCCAAACAATCTTTTCGGTCCCGATTTACTTTCGTTTGATGATGCGGTTAGTCAAACCATTATGCATCAACCCCAACAACAACCTAAAGCATCATCATGTATGCAAAGAGGGTATGCAAAGAGGAATATATACAGGGTGTCTGTAAAAGGTCTTTACAAAATCCTACCACATATTTCTGAGACCAAAATAAGCCGATTTATGTAAACTTACCTTAGTAGAAAGTTGCTTAGTTTGGGCGCTACACGTTGCCAAAAGTACACTTTTGAAAACGTTTTTGCAATCTAAATTTTCAACGGCTTTTCCGATTTTGCTAATATTTGGTGCGATGACCCAACCAAATAGGACAAAAACTCCCATATCAAAATTATAAATAATATCAATTCATAGGCGTAGAACTTGGGTTTTTTAATAATTGCACTCTTCCAATTCCTACGCCAATGGAATAAAAGGGATTTACGTATAACATTTAGATTTAGCAACTCATTTACGACAAAAAAGGTGCTCTTGATAAAACTCGATTACTCTCACGGTTGTAGCGAAATTTGTATATTAATAAATTGCAATAGTTTTTGCAGAAAAAATAAGTTACCAAAAAATAATAATTTAAACTTGTACCAAAAATTCTTTCGATTAAAATTATACTTTGAACAACAGGTTTATTCGTTTTGGCGTTTTTGTCAGTCCAAATGTGTTTTGCGTTTTTATCTATTTTTTGTACGTACGGTATTTTTGTGTTTTGCTTGTCTTTACACGAACAATTTTTACTTCAGTTGGTTTCTATACTTTTATCTAGTAATACCTAAGTTTAACACCGAATTCTTATAATACTTCAAAAGATTCATCTTCATTAGTAATTTAAAAGACTTACATTTTCGATAGTTTATCATGACCGTACAATACACCAATTCAGAATATACCGATATGTTGTTAGTGTTTGGATATTGTCAAGGGAATGGTCGAGCGTGCGTCAGAGAGTACTCTGAAAGGTTTCCAAATCGTCATTTACCAAGCCACCCAACGTTTGGAGCGGTTGAGAGACGTCTTCGGGAGACCGGTCGCTTTGCTCCTACAACCGTTGATTGTGGTAGACAGCGTTTTGTAATGGTTCCGGAAGTCGAAGAAGACATTTTAGAATTGGTTGCAGAAGATCCAGAACTAAGCACCAGACGAATAGGTATGGAAATAGGAGTATCTAAAGATGGAGTTCATGGAGTACTTAAAGAACAATTGTTACATGATTTCCATAAGATACCTGTTCAAGATCTCGCGCCCCAGGATCCTGAAATGCGCTTGCGCTTTTGTCGGTTTGTTAATAGGCAAAGAGAAACAGATATTAATTTTGGCAGCAACATTTTGTTTACGGATGAAGCGTGTTTTACAAGAAGCGGGGTAACTAATTTTCATAATGAACACGTTTATGCCGAGGAAAATCCGCATGCAATAAAGGTAAAACATTTTCAATCCGAATTTAGAATTAATGTGTGGGCTGGAATAATTGGTAATATTATTCTTGGCCCTGTCGTTCTTCCACAAAAATTAACGGGAGAAATGTATTTGCAACATCTACAAAACACGCTGCCAGATTTGTTAGATGATGTACCTTTACAACTTCGGAGAGATATGTGGTTTATGCACGATGGAGCTCCACCGCATTTTTCATTAAATGTTCGAAACTACTTAAGCCAGCAGTACCCACACAAATGGATAGGTAGAGGTAATGACGCTCCTGTAAATTGGCCTCCACGTTCTCCAGACTTAACTCCATTGGATTACTTTTTCTGGGGACATGTTAAGTCCATAGTTTACATGAGATCTGTAGATAATAAAGAACAACTGTGGCAACGTATTCAAGATGCAACAAATAATCTTAGAGGTCGTGAAGAAGTTATGCAACGAGTACAATTCAATTTTCTTCGTCGTATAAATCGTTGTATACGTGAAAATGGTGGGCACTTTGAACAGTTTTTCTAATATTATTATTTGTTTAAAATTAATTGTTATTAAATTTTAATTATTTGTAATCATGTATTGTATCTTATTAAATAGATTGCAAATATTGTAAATGATTAATATACAAATTTCGCTACAACCGTGAGAGTAATCGAGTTTTATCAAGAGCACCTTTTTTGTCGTAAATGAGTTGCTAAATCTAAAT
>CAUVYR010000203.1:0-58145 GCA_963556235.1 Cryptophagus acutangulus | reverse complement strand
ACTAAACTAAAGTAACATACACTGTGGCAAGAGTTAGAATTCATGTAGAAAGAATTATGCAGCGATTAAGAACTTATCAAATATTGAATAAAATTCCTGAAAATTTATTTCATTGCATAGATGACATCATGCACATCTGTTGTGTTTTAGTTAATTTACAACCTCCTATAATTTCAAATAAAAAAGATAGTATCGAATAAAATAAGAAGAAAAGAAGGAAAATATCGAATAAAATATGGAAAATTGTATCTTAGTTGCACAGCATCTATATCTGGCCAAAATACTAAATTTCTTGTGGCACCTGCTAAACACTGCAAAATTTCAATACAAATTCGAAATTTTCCGATGTTACACCAGCAAGATCAATAAGTTGTTCATTTTTTGTAATTGATGAAAATCCAGTAAAATTTTTAATATAAACTTGAGTTTCTTGATGAACATAAATTATATGAGGTGTGCCACATTTTTTATTTACAATTTTTTTTTCTGGCACTTATTTTTGATCTGAGATTTTCAATAATTTCCGTTTGAGTTTCTGCATGACATATTTCGTCTTTAATGTATCGATTACAAAAAAAAGTTAAAGAATTTACGTCGGGGTTTGAGGGAAAGTTTACTTGACAACCTTGGTCAGCTTTTCGTGAAAAAATAATAGCCGGTGGATTTTCTGTCAATATTTCACCAGATTCAATGACACTTGACTCCGTGTTGATTGTCAATGGTAATTTTGTTTTTACCTGACGATTTATAAAACGTTTGTGCCTGAAAATATCAATATATTTATATTATATTTTTTACAATTTATTAGTTTCCTGCTTAATGCTGATAATTGCTTTGCTGCTGGAGTTTTATAAATTGAAGAAAATATAGTAGGAAAATAGCTAAGATTCTTTTAGAAGGGATTTATAGCACCAGAAGTAGAGAAAGAAGCAGGTTATTCGTACGAAGCCGATTGGTGGTCCCTCGGAATTTTATTCTACAAACTGCTAACCGGAGTCTTGCCGTTTCATGGCAGTAATAGAAAACGTACGATGAGGCAAATTGTAAAAGGCATTAAAGACACTGTGAATATTAGCTCGGAAGGACAAAGTTTATTGCAAGGGCTATGTAAAATAAATCCGGCGACTCCGCTAGGCGCTGGACCAAATGGAATAAGTGTAAATTTATTTTGACTGCAAACAACTAACTAAACTAACTCATCTTTTGTCAAAGGATCTGAAGGCGCATAGCTAAAAAAATAAAAACACCGTTTCAACCAACTGGTGGTGCAGTCGATGTGAAAGAAATTGGCAAAAATGCATCGAGTGATCCGGATGCAACAATTACCAAAAGCGTGGGATTTAACGGGTATTTATAAAGTAATTTTAAAATTTAATTCAATATTACACACAAGAAACGTTTCAGATACAGTTTCATTCAACCAAGTTTGCTGGAAAACAATTCTGGCACCCAACGCGAGAAGCAAATTAGTGCTTGTGCTGTAACGAAGTGATCGTTCCTTGAAGTTTTGTTGGTAGGCCACCAACAAATCTTCTAAAAAGGACGAAGGATGCGCGGAAGCAAGAGAGGTCAGTTCTGTTCCGACCGCTGTCCGACTCAACACCTCTTTACCTTTTACTTCGATTATAAAAATCAATCTAGTGCTTTATGCCTAATTTCTGTGATTTCTGTAATTAGTGATTTGGATTTACCCTTTCTAATTTGTAAGTACCATTTTTCCCAATTGAAATTTATTATATCACCTTATAACTTTTTGGCCGGTGGCCTAACCTCCAAAGTTACACGTGGTAACTTTGGCCCCCCCTCTTTGAATTGCCCCCTTATTTTGACTTTATCTTGCCCTTAATTATATTTCCCTTTTTAGCCCGTTATTTCTTATCGAAATAACGAGCTCCCAATCTTTGCGTGTGCGTGTCTCGCGGTTGCCGTTTTGGGGCCCCCGCGTTCACATCCACTTTGGCTGTTTTGCCCACGGGGCTCTCACCCTGAATTCGGTGATAGTATTATTATTTAGTTTTCCTAATTTAGTTATTATTGTTATTTTGTACCATTGAAATAGAAATTAATTTGATTAAGCATAGTGCCTTATTTTCCTTTCTTCCTTTAAAATCCCTGGGGACTTTCTCCACTAAACTACCCTCGGCTAAAGTAGAAACAACCACTACAAAAATTTGGCGCCCGAGCGTTTATTCTTTAAAAACCCAAAGTGCGTTACAGTGCTTCTAAAACAAACTCGGATTAATTATGCCGTAAAGGTAACTACTCAAAATAACTTTAATCACTAGCATTTTCAAATATTTTTTGTTTATTAATAAGGCTTCAGCTGACTGCCGCGAAGAAAATAAATTATAACGCTATATTTTCAACATCCCGGAATTGTAACAATGAAAACGAAAAATCTAAGATCTTAATCTACGATTACTTCGTGGTGGTCACTTACTAAATTACATCGTCTCTACATCAATGTTATAATACTTAAATTATCCAGAAATTATTGTACGAAAACCTGGCCCTTCTTGCTACTGATCCAGAAGGAACAAATTTAGATCTTGTTTCCATGTCGGTGTTAGCTTAACATATAACCCCAGTCCTGCGTGGTTTAATAGTTTTCGACGCAGAACTCCCAATATTTTGGCAATTCAAATTTTTATTACACATAAAAAAGTAATGAAACTTAACAATTGTAATTAAGTTTTTACTTAGTTACTATAGTTTGAAAATTAAAAAATTAAATTTACTAAATTTGCAAAGATTGATTGTAACTGAGCTACCAGAACATTAAATTGTGGTCGAAACCACCTCTTAATTTCCACAAACATATTGACGCCATCGGAAGATTTGAATGATACCTTAGCGCCGAGGGCCATAATGAAAAAGTCCCATGGAGCAGGAGGAGAAGGTGATCGTGATCCTCGGGGTTGCTCATTGCTACCAGGCTCGTTTTCATCAAAACGTGGAGATGGCATCTGGCTAGCCCTAGGCCCAAAAGGTGGTGGAGCTGGTGGCCGTGGCGTCAGTTTTCCATAAGAGAGCGCTAAACGATATTGACACAATCAATTCTTCACATGACACTTCTTCACATTTTTTGCCTCCAATAAAATGATATAATCATGCAGTTTGGGATACCACGGAGAATCGGCGACACTTATTAAAAAAAAAAAAAAAAAAAAAAAAAAAAAAAAAAAAAAAAAAAAAAAAATTATTTTAAATTAGTAACAGCTACATCTGTGATTTTTGGCTAGATATAGATGCTGTGCAAGAAACTATGCCTGGATGTTTTAATGCTGATTACAGTAACACCAGAGTTATAATAGATTGCACAGAGTTTCGCATAGAAATTCCTACAAGTGTGGACAATCGTGTTTTCACATACTCTAATTATAAAAAAAAAATTACTGCGAAAGTTTTTGTTGGAATTACTCCAGGAGGCTTTATTTGTTTCAAATCTAAAGTAGCTGGAGGACGGAAATCTGATTCTCAATTAACAATTGAATCAGGATTGATAGATTTATTAGAAGATGGTGACGTTGTTCTAGCTGATAAAGGTTTTCCGGAAATTAAAACATTATTAATGCAAGCGGTAAAAAAGTACATATAGTTATGCCACCGTTTTTAAAAAAGAAAACGGAATTTTCAACTGAAGAAACTAAAGTAACATACACTGTGGCAAGAGTTAGCATTCATGTAGAAAGAATTATGCAGCGATTAAGAACTTGAATATTGAATAAAATTTCTGAAAATTTATTTCATTGCATAGATGACATCATGCACATCTGTTGTGTTTTAGTTAATTTACAACCTCCTATAATTTCAAATAAAAAAGATAGTATCGAATAAAATAAGAAGAAAAGAAGGAAAATATCGAATAAAATATGGAAAATTGTATTTTAGTTGCACAGCATCTATATCTGGCCAAAATACCAAATTTCTTGTGGCACCTGCTAAACACTGCAAAATTTCAATACAAATTCGAAATTTTCCGATGTTACACCAGCAAGATCAATAAGTTGTTCATTTTTTTTAAATTGATGAAAATCCAGTAAAATTTTTAATATAAACTTGAGTTTCTTGATGAACATAAATTATATGAGGTGTGCCACATTTTTTATTTACAATTTTTTTTTCTGGCACTTATTCTTGATCTGAGATTTTCAATAATTTCCGTTTGAGTTTCTGCATGACATATTTCGTCTTTAATGTATCGATTACAAAAAAACGTTAAAGAATTTACGTCGGAGTTTGAGGGAAAGTTTACTTGACAATCTTGGTCAGCTTTTCGTGAAAAAATAATAGCCGGTGGTTTTTCTGTCAATATTTCACCAGATTCAATGACACTTGACTCCGTGTTGATTGTCAATGGTAATTTTGTTTATTCACAATCGTTATTGTAATGTTGTGATTACCAACGATTTAGAGGTCGGGAAGTTAAACATTACATACCTAGGTTCGTAATACTGTCAAATAATAAATATGATTGTTTGACACTTGCAACAGTAAAATTTACACAAGTATTTAATGTATTTCGCTATTTCCACACTTTTAATTACGTTTAAAAATTAATCTATAGTCCAACAGCACAACAAATTAATGAAAACTATCGTAAAAAACAACACAACACTGTATTTTTGTTTTGGACTCGAGTTTTGACAATCAATCAGATTTGCTGATCGAAAAGTGAATTTCCACCACGGTCGAATATGTGTTTTTATTTATATATTTTTACATTTTTTTGATAATAAATTGTTCGATTGTGAATAAAATAGTATACATACCTAGGTGGGAATTTCATTACAGCCTCGCGCTTATATCTGCCCACGGCTGTAATGAATATCATTCCCACCTCGGTTGTAATATACTATTTTATCTGACGATTTATAAAACGTTTGTGCCTGAAAATATCAATATATTTATATTATATTTTTTACAATTTATTAGTTTCCTGCTTAATGCTAATAATTGCTTTGCTGCTGGAGTTTTATAAATTTAAGAAAATATTGTAGGAAAATAGCTAAGATTATTTTAGAAGGGATTTATAGCACCAGAAGTAGAGAAAGAAGCAGGTTATTCGTACGAAGCCGATTGGTGGTCCCTCGGAATTTTATTCTACAAACTGCTAACCGCAGTCTTGCCGTTTCATGGCAGTAATAGAAAACGTACGATGAGGCAAATTGTAAAAGGCATAAAAGACACTGTGAATATTAGCTCGGAAGGACAAAGTTTATTGCAAGGGCTATGTAAAAGAAATCCGGCGACTCGGCTAGGCGCTGGACCAAATGGAATAGCTGTAAATTTATTTTGACTGCAAACAACTAACTAAACTAACTCATCTTTTGTCAAAGGATCTGAAGGCGCATGCATTTTTCGCCAGCATAGATTTTGATCCGGTACTAGCTAAAAAAATAAAAACACCGTTTCAACCAACTGGTGGTGCAGTCGATGTGAAAGAAATTGGCAAAAATGCATCGAGTGATCCGGATGCAACAATTACCAAAAGCGTGGGATTTAACGGGTATTTATAAAGTAATTTTAAAATTTAATTCAATATTACACACAAGAAACGTTTCAGATACAGTTTCATTCAACCAAGTTTGCTGGAAAACAATTCTGGCACCCAACGCGAGAAGCAAATTAGTGCTTGTGCTTCTAAAACAAACTCGGATTAATTATGCCGTAAAGGTAACTACTCAAAATAACTTTAATCAATAGCCTTTTCAAATATTTTTTGTTTATTAATAAGGCTTCAGCTGACTGCCGCGAAGAAAATAAATTATAACGCTATATTTTCAACATCCCGGAATTGTAACAATGAAAACGAAAAATCTAAGATCTTAATCTACGATTACTTCGTGGTGGTCACTTACTAAATTACATCGTCTCTACATCAATGTTATAATACTTAAATTATCCAGAAATTATTGTACGAAAACCTGGCCCTTCTTGCTACTGATCCAGAAGGAGCAAATTTAGATCTTGTTTCCATGTCGGTGTTAGCTTAACATATAACCCCAGTCCTGCGTGGTTTAATAGTTTTCGACGCAGAACTCCCAATATTTTGGCAATTCAAATTTTTATTACACATAAAAAAGTAATGAAACTTAACAATTGTAATTAAGTTTTTACTTAGTTACTATAGTTTGAAAATTAAAAAATTAAATTTACTAAATTTGCAAAGATTGATTGTAACTGAGCTACCAGAACATTAAATTGTGGTCGAAACCACCTCTTAATTTCCACAAACATATTGACGCCATCGGAAGATTTGAATGATACCTTAGCGCCGAGGGCCATAATGAAAAAGTCCTATGGAGCAGGAGGAGAAGGTGATCGTGATCCTCGGGGTTGCTTATTGCTACCAGGCTCGTTTTCATCAAAACGTGGAGATGGCATCTGGCTAGCCCTAGGCCCAAAAGGTGGTGGAGCTGGTGGCCGTGGCGTCAGTTTTCCATAAGAGAGCGCTAAACGATATTGACACAATCAATTCTTCACATGACACTTCTTCACATTTTTTGCCTCCAATAAAATGATATAATCATGCAGTTTGGGATACCACGGAGAATCGGCGACACTTATTAAAAAAAAAAAAATTAATTTTATTTTAAATTAGTAACAGCTACATCTGTGATTTTTGGCTAGATATAGATGCTGTGCAAGAAACTATGCCTGGATGTTTTAATGCTGATTACAGTAACACCAGAGTTATAATAGATTGCACAGAGTTTCGCATAGAAATTCCTACAAGTGTTGACAATCGTGTTTTCACATACTCTAATTATAAAAAAAAAATACTGCGAAAGTTTTTGTTGGAATTACTCCAGGAGGCTTTATTTGTTTCAAATCTAAAGTAGCTGGAGGACGGAAATCTGATTCTCAATTAACAATTGAATCAGGATTGATAGATTTATTAGAAGATGGTGACGTTGTTCTAGCTGATAAAGGTTTTCCGGAAATTAAAACAGTTATTAATGCAAGCGGTAAAAAAGTACATATAGTTATGCCACCGTTTTTAAAAAAGAAAACGGAATTTTCAACTGAAGAAACTAAAGTAACATACACTGTGGCAAGAGTTAGCATTCATGTAGAAAGAATTATGCAGCGATTAAGAACTTATCAAATATTGAATAAAATTTCTGAAAATTTATTTCATTGCATAGATGACATCATGCACATCTGTTGTGTTTTAGTTAATTTACAACCTCCTATAATTTCAAATAAAAAAGATAGTATCGAATAAAATAAGAAGAAATGAAGGAAAATATCGAATAAAATATGGAAAATTGTATTTTAGTTGCACAGCATCTATATCTGGCCAAAATACCAAATTTCTTGTGGCACCTGCTAAACACTGCAAAATTTCAATACAAATTCGAAATTTTCCGATGTTACACCAGTGTTGTAAACGGCTAAATTGTTATTGCGGCCGTACTTTGTATTATATTGTAAGGTAAAACAACGAGCGAGTATTGAGCGATAACAGATAAAACAATGAGCATTGATCAGATGTGCTTGAGTAGCGTCTACCGATGCCGTGGGATACAAAATCATTTCCTTTTCTCCAGACTGATAAGAGTACGGGTGCTATGAGATACAAAAAGTGCTAATGCGAAATAACTAAAAAGGAGAGAATTATGATGGGACTGAAAAATCGAGAGACGGTTCCAGCGGTCGAACAGAGGCAGTCGATACTCGAGAGGCAATAGGCCTACGCGCGAATAGGGTAGTGTTGCATTAGAGTGACCATCATCGAACTTTAGAGTGAATTAATACAAAAGAGAGCGTGAAGTGATACCAGGTGAGAACTAGTGAGGCCTAGTGATTCTCCGAGAAGTCTACACCCGAATTGCGGAACCACAGTTTGCTTCCCCATAGGATTAGGTACCAAAATCGTGAGTACTGTATTTTATTTCAAGCGGATGATAATATGTTAGATAAAGCGTCAGGTTACTGCTCAATGCTCGTGTGTGTGTTTTACGGAAGTTACCTTCTAGACTCGAAGTGTCGCCATTTATTACCTTGTTTAGTTGTTTTTAATACATTAATAAAGTTAAATGGATTGATTTTATTTTTTTTGTTGTTTCTTGTGATAAATAAGTAAAGCTAATTGCCGCCCCCACAATCCGTCGTTCCTACGCGTATTTTTATAAAGTCTCCCTTTCATACGTAGCCGCACCAGGAAATTCGGGTGGCGGTTGCAACACCAGCAAGATCAATAAGTTGTTCATTTTTTTTAAATTGATGAAAATCCAGTAAAATTTTTAATATAAACTTGAGTTTCTTGATGAACATTGTACAGAGTATTCTATGCTGCATATCCTTGCGCCTTCGGGTCAGGATATATCTACGATCGCGATCTAGGTAAGTGGGGAGCTATTGCTAGGAATCGTCCTCAGCCTTTTGCAGCAAGCCTTCGTTGACGATAAATCGTTCCACTCAAGCGTTTTTACTTACCATTTGTAGTTACCAGTATTTTGTATAAAAGTGCCTTTAAGGTTTTATAACCTGGACTTTACAGGTATGTACTGAAACCTATTAAATGCATCTTCAATTCTTGTTTGTTGCTTATTTGGCGTTCGCGTGGGTTTGATTCAATGGCACGCTTTAACCTATAAATTGGCTGCCGCTTTGCTTGGCTTATAGTAGTTTTTTCCTTTACAGATTTACTGTGCTATACATTGCTATGATTAGTTGTTATATTGGGTTACAATAAATTTATGAGTTGGAGAATAACCGCGGTCGAGTGATTATTTCGTAAATTCCTGGCCGCAAATCCTCAACCTGTTACAACTTTGGCGCCCAACGTGGGGCCAGGAAACTTGATTGCGGCGAACTTATCACCCAGCAATGAGTGTGGGACACTCTCCAACAAGTGGTAGCCGATATCAACTTCGATCCAGACGACTAACGACAGTGGAATCTGCGGATAACTATCGTCGGCGAACTATGTCGCCCGCACACGCTGACTTGGGGGCCAGCGCTTTTCCCCCAACGACTACGTCACCTACTTTTGTGGAGGCTCCTCCAGGGAATGCCATGGATCACAGTTCCACCACAATACGCGAGTCTCTAGTCCAGGGAACGGGCCTAGGGGCCATTCCAAGGAGAAACTCTTTCTACCAGAGCAATGAGGAACCAGTTGGCTTTGCAACGGTTCCGCAACACGCAACAATAAATCAAGTAGGTGCTGAACCATTTTCTTTTCCACCTCCGCGTGTGGGCTGGGGCCAGGCCCAACCGACAAACCCAAGGATGGGGTCTAATTCTATGGGATTACCAACCCACATTCAGCCAACCATGAGCGCTTGGGAATTTTCAAACGCGAATAATTTTCGTAATAATTTTGCTAATGTTAGAAATCAATTACCATCACATAATGCGGGTAATGTCAGACTCACACCCGCAGTTTCACTAAGAGACGTGAGCAAGCTTATTGGGGAATTCGATGGTACGTTGAACGCGGTACATCCCATCGAATTTCTCGAGACCCTTGAATGCGTTGCAGGAAGTCATATGTTACAAGTAAATAATTTAGCAATCATAATACGTAACGCCTTCAAGGGTGAAGCTTTAGTTTGGGCACAAGCATTGCTGCACTCCTTTGCTACGTATGGGGATTTCAAGATCGCGTTTGCCGATCAGTTCTGGGGTATCGAACGCCAAATGAAAGTAAAGTACGAGCTGGAGTCAGCTAAACATTTTCGCGGTTCGTTTGTCGAGCATTTTTTGAAGTTTGTGGCGAAGGGACGATTCTTACAGCCCCCATACCCCGAGGTCTTTTTGATAGCAACTATCAGCCGCCATTTTCCGCCAAATATATCTTCTTGCCTGATCGGTACTCAATCGATTGGTGACGCTTTAAAACGATTAAGGCAAGCGGATTATTTTCAGAGTAGGGAGGGCCACAGCTTTTCTAAGTATCCTTCGGGTAACCAGGCTCAGCTTCCGAAACCCGCGGGAATTCACGTGCCTAATAACAAGAATTTTTCATTTCGACGGCCTGATCAATATCCGCAGGACAAAAAGGTAAATTACCTAGACGTTGATAATGCTTCGGAGGGCGATGTTTTAACGCTTCCGGAAAACTACCAGCCACTCCTCTGATAGCCCCCAGTTCGGAGTGTATTCCTACGGGTAGTGAGGGGGCTACATTTTGTGTCACTTTGATAAATAATCCCACTGACGATCTGCTTGATGAAAGCGACGAATTCAATATTGCCAGTAAAAAGTCTCCTCTAATTCTCCTTTCTATAAGCGACTCTTCAAGTCCCGCTTTGATAGACACAGGAAGCGAGGTGACTGTTATTTCACAAACCTTCTGGGAACAGATACTTAGTACGGATAAATCAATTCCAGCGTTCCCAGTTTCAGGAGTCCGAGTGTCGGGAGCTTTCAAATCGAAACAAAAACGGGTCACTCATCAAGCGTTTTTGACTTTTAAGATAGGAAGTTTTAATTTTCAACACGAATTCTTGTTGATTCCGGGGTTGGTATATCCTATTATTTTAGGAGTTGATTTTCTACAAACCATCCGGGCCAAAGTGGATCTAGATAAGCAGCAGTTAGATTTTTACGTTTCTAGCGAGTGGCATTCAGTCGCTTTGGTAAACACTTCAGAGCTTGTACCCACTTCCGAACAATTGGGATTTCGAACGTGGGCTATAAACCACAGCCGGCCACCGGTTCCCGCGCCACGCGATTTTTATACTAGTAGGAAGTTTGAACCCTCCATCGAAAGTGCTGATTTAACGCCAGAACAGAAAGTGCGGTTCGCAGAGTTGTTGGAAACCAATAAGCAAGTATTTTCAGATACACCCGGGTTGACTAATTCCTACGTACACGAAATTCACGTAACCAACGACAAACCTTTTCAACGGAAGCCTTACCCGATCCCGTTCGCGCACCGAGAAGCGGTTGACCACGAGATTCGGAAAATGGTGGAAGGTGGAATTATCGAACGCGCTAATACGTCGTTTTGTTCGCCGTTGGTAACCGCCGTGAAAAGGGATGGCTCGGTCAGGGTTTGTTTGGATGCCCGTGCTCTTAACAAGGTCACTTCTCCAGATATAAAACAACCTCAACCGCTTGAGGATATTATACGCAGCCTTCACAATGTGAAATTTATGAGTTCTCTCGACCTAACGAATTCGTACTTTCAAATCCCCTTAAGGGAAAGCGACAGAAAGTTTACGGGATTCCTCCATGCAAATAAGTCCTACCAGTTCCGGGTTCTCCCGTTTGGGTTGAAGACTGCCGCAGCCAGTTTCACTAGGTGTATGGATACCATTTTGGGTCCAGAGATTCGCACATTCGTAATGTCGTATGTTGACGATTTGTTGGTGTATTCAAACACGTTTGAAGAACATCTCGAGCATTTGGCGTGTGTGTTTGGTCGATTGCAATCTGCAGGATTCATACTTCGCTTGAGAAAATGTACGTTTTTCCGTAACCAAATTAAGTTTCTGGGGTACATAATTAGTACCAAGGGTACCCAACCAGACCCCGAGCGTTTACAGGCAATTCGGGATTTTCCGACCCCAAATAATATAAAGCAATTGCAAGCGTTTTTAGGAGTTTGTAATTTTGACCGTTCTTTTTCCGCGCAGTTCGCTACCCTAACGGAGCCGCTAGTACACTTGTTACGAAAAAAAAACAGTTGGGTTTGGGGCCAAGCTCAAGTGCAAGCTTTCCAAGCCATCAAAGACACGCTGTCTTCGGCCACACACCTTTGGCATCCCCAATTTAACGAGCCATTCTTTGTGCAAACTGATGCTAGCGACTATGGGTTGGGGGCCTCACTATACCAAGTAGTCAGCGGCCAAAAGCGATACGTGGCTTTTGCTAGTCGGCTACTTCTCGAGAGAGAGAGACATTATAGTATACCCGAAAAAGAAGCTCTGGCCGTGGTTTGGGCGCTTCAGAAATGGCGAGTATATTTGCTTGGGCGCCGGTTTACGGTCCAGACCGACCACCGCAGCCTGTCTTACCTCTCTACCTGCAGGTTATTGTCCGCACGGATTACGCGTTGGGTGCTGGCTTTGCAGGAGTATGATTTTGCCATCGAGTATATTCCAGGCAGTTTAAACACTGTGCCCGACGCCCTTTCAAGGCACCCACCAGTTCGGCCTTGCACTCCTATGGACAAAGTTTTCCAGTTGTGCGGACTGCTCGCCCTACCGAAATCGTTTGACAAAATTAGGGATGCATTACCAGACCTTCAGGAGGCGGATCCAAAATTAGCTACATTTCGCCGGGAACTACTGTCTGAAGATAAGGTCGATTCCGATTTGCACAAGAGATTTTTCTTGTGGGATGGGATTTTATTCCAGCACCGGGGTGGGGGGGATTTGCCTTTGCTGTGTGTTCCGGCTTCACACACGGTCGAATTTGTCAAAGGATTCCACGAAGCCATTGGTCATTTTGGGGTCCATAAGACTTGGTGTGCACTTCGGAGGGAATGTTGGTGGCAGAATATGCAAAGAGATATTAAAAGGGTGGTAAGAAATTGTGTATTATGCCAGACTACCAAACATTCTAGACTGGCTAAGCCGGACTTTCAGCCTATCCTGCCATCGGCACCAGGCGAACTGGTATCTTTGGACCTTTTCGGACCATTGCCCAAGTCACGGGCAGGAGCAACTTACATTTGCGTATGTCTAGACGTATTTTCAAAATATGTCACGTTATACCCTTTAAAGACCGCCACCACACGTTCTATTTTAAACAAGTTAACGAACAGTTTCTTTACCCGGTTTGGTACCCCCCAGCGTTTACTCACGGATCATGGAACGCAGTTCACCGCTAAGTCCTGGTCAGAAACCATGCGTAGCTATGGGGTATTGCCCTCATTTACTTCCATTCGGCATCCGCAAGCAAATCCTGTAGAAAGGGTTATGCGAGAACTTGGCCGACTCTTCCGATTGTTGTGTCATTCAAAACATACTCGATGGGCTTTCGAGGTGGAGTCGGTGGCTCGTCTATTGAATAATGTCGTTCATGAATCTACCGGATATTCCCCGGTTGAACTACAGTTGTCCTGCAAGCCCGAATGTATGTTATCGAAAATATTGCGCCTGCCAGAATCTAGTGTTAAACTGGATCAACACGTTAAAATTTACTTAGCTAAAGAGAGCTTGAGTTCTCGCGCGCGACGTAGAGGCCTAGCCCAACGTGACGTTCGTCAGGTACGTTACCAAATAGGGCACACCGTACTGTTAAAGGCTAATCCGGTCTCGTCTGCGGGCGATAAAATTACTAAGAAGTTTCTACTACTGTTCGAGGGGCCTTACACTATTTCTAAGTCACTGTCGCAACATACCTTCATACTTACCAACCCTACTACCGGTAGTGAAAGGGGGCAGTTTCATTCCAGTCTCCTTAAGCATTATCACAATACTTTGTAGATCAAAGGTTTAGGTTTCGACCTTGACCAGTTTCAAAACCTAAGGGGCCAGTTGTACAGAGTATTCTATGCTACATATCCTTGCGCCTTCGGGTCAGGATATATCTACGATCGCGATCTAGGTAAGTGGGGAGCTATTGCTAGGAATCGTCCTCAGCCTTTTGCAGCAAGCCTTCGTTGACGATAAATCGTTCCACTCAAGCGTTTTTACTTACCATTTGTAGTTACCAGTATTTTGTATAAGAGTTGGAGAATAACCGCGGTCGAGTGATTATTTCGTAAATCTCTGGCCGCAAATCCTCAACCTGTTACAACATAAATTATATGAGGTGTGCCACATTTTTTATTTACAATTTTTTTTTTCTGGCACTTATTTTTGATCTGAGATTTTCAATAATTTCCGATTGAGTTTCTGCATGACATATTTCGTCTTTACATGTATCGATTACAAAAAAACGTTAAAGAATTTACGTCGGAGTTTGAGGGAAAGTTTACTTGACATCTTGGTCAGCTTTTCGTGAAAAAATAATAGCCGGTGGTTTTTCTGTCAATATTTCACCAGATTCAATGACACTTGACTCCGTGTTGATTGTCAATGGTAATTTTGTTTTTATCTGACGATTTATAAAACGTTTGTGCCTGAAAATATCAATATATTTATATTATATTTTTTACAATTTATTAGTTTCCTGCTTAATGCTGATAATTGCTTTGCTGCTGGAGTTTTATAAATTTAAGAAAATATTGTAGGAAAATAGCTAAGATTATTTTAGAAGGGATTTATAGCACCAGAAGTAGAGAAAGAAGCAGGTTATTCGTATGAAGCCGATTGGTGGTCCCTCGGAATTTTATTCTACAAACTGCTAACCGGAGTCTTGCCGTTTCATGACAGTAATAGAAAACGTACGATGAGGCAAATTGTAAAAGGCATAAAAGACACTGTGAATATTAGCTCGGAAGGACAAAGTTTATTGCAAGGGCTATGTAAAAGAAATCCGGCGACTCGGCTAGGCGCTGGACCAAATGGAATAGCTGTAAATTTTTTTTGACTGCAAACAACTAACTAAACTAACTCATCTTTTGTCAAAGGATCTGAAGGCGCATGCATTTTTCACCAGTATAGATTTTGATCCGGTACTAGCTAAAAAAATAAAAACACCGTTTCAACCAACTGGTGGTGCAGTCGATGTGAAAGAAATTGGCAAAAATGCATCGAGTGATCCGGATGCAACAATTACCAAAAGCGTGGGATTTAACGGGTATTTATAAAGTAATTTTAAAATTTAATTCAATATTACACACAAGAAACGTTTCAGATACAGTTTCATTCAACCAAGTTTGCTGGAAAACTATTCTGGCACCCAACGCGAGAAGCAAATTAGTGCTTGTGCTTCTAAAACAAACTCGGATTAATTATGCCGTAATGGTAACTACTCAAAATAACTTTAATCAATAGCCTTTTCAAATATTTTTTGTTTATTAATAAGGCTTCAGCTGACTGCCGCGAAGAAAATAAATTATAACGCTATATTTTCAACATCCCGGAATTGTAACAATGAAAACGAAAAATCTAAGATCTTAATCTACGATTACTTCGTGGTGGTCACTTACTAAATTACATCGTCTCTACATCAATGTTATAATACTTAAATTATCCAGAAATTATTGTACGAAAACCTGGCCCTTCTTGCTACTGATCCAGAAGGAGCAAATTTAGATCTTGTTTCCATGTCGCTGTTAGCTTAACATATAACCCCAGTCCTGCGTGGTTTAATAGTTTTCGACGCAGAACTCCCAATATTTTGGCAATTCAAATTTTTATTACACATAAAAAAGTAATGAAACTTAACAATTGTAATTAAGTTTTTACTTAGTTACTATAGTTTGAAAATTAAAAAATTATATTTACTAAATTTGCAAAGATTGATTGTAACTGAGCTACCAGAACATTAAATTGTGGTCGAAACCACCTCTTAATTTCCACAAACATATTGACGCCATCGGGAGATTTGAATGATACCTTAGCGCCGAGGGCCATAATGAAAAAGTCCTATGGAGCAGGAGGAGAAGGTGATCGTGATCCTCGGGGTTGCTCATTGCTACCAGGCTCGTTTTCATCAAAACGTGGAGATGGCATCTGGCTAGCCCTAGGCCCAAAAGGTGGTGGAGCTGGTGGCCGTGGCGTCAGTTTTCCATAAGAGAGCGCTAAACGATATTGACACAATCAATTCTTCACATGACACTTCTTCACATTTTTTGCCTCCAATAAAATGATATAATCATGCAGTTTGGGATACCACGGAGAATCGGCGACACTTATTAAAAAAAAAAAAAAAAAAATTATTTTAAATTAGTAACAGCTACATCTGTGATTTTTGGCCAGATATAGATGCTGTGCAAGAAACTATGCCTGGATGTTTTAATGCTGATTACAGTAACACCAGAGTTATAATAGATTGCACAGAGTTTCGCATAGAAATTCCTACAAGTGTTGACAATCGTGTTTTCACATACTCTTAATTATAAAAAAAAATTTACTGCGAAAGTTCTTGTTGGTATTACTCCAGGAGGCTTTATTTGTTTCAAATCTAAAGTAGCTGGAGGACGGAAATCTGATTCTCAATTAACAATTGAATCAGGATTGATAGATTTATTACAAGATGGTGACGTTGTTCTAGCTGATAAAGGTTTTCCGGAAATTAAAACAGTAATTAATGCAAGCGGTAAAAAAGTACATATAGTTATGCCACCGTTTTTAAAAAAGAAAACGGAATTTTCAACTGAAGAAACTAAAGTAACATACACTGTGGCAAGAATTAGCATTCATGTAGAAAGAATTATGCAGCGATTAAGAACTTATCAAATATTGAATAAAATTCCTGAAAATTTATTTCATTGCATAGATGACATCATGCACATCTGTTGTGTTTTAGTTAATTTACAACCTCCTATAATTTCAAATAAAAAAGATAGTATCGAATAAAATAAGAAGAAAAGAAGGAAAATATCGAATAAAATATGGAAAATTGAATTTTAGTTGCACAGCATCTATATCTGGCCAAAATACCAAATTTCTTGTGGCACCTGCAAGATCAATAAGCTGTTAATTTTTTGTAATTGATGAAAATCCAGTAAAATTTTTAATATCAACTTGAGTTTCTTGATGAACATAAATTATATGAGATGTGCCACATTTTTTAATTACAATTTTTTTTTTCTGGCCATTATTTTTGATCTGAGATTTTCAACAATTTCCGTTTTACTTTCTGCATGACATATTTCGTCTTTAATGTATCGATTACAAATAAACGTTAAAGAATTTACGTCGGAGTTTGAGGGAAAGTTTACTTGACACCCTTGGTCGGCTTTTCGTGAAAAAATAATAGCCGGTGGATTTTCTGTCAATATTTCACCAGATTCAATGACACTTGACTCCGTGTTGATTGTCAATGGTAATTTTGTTTTTATCTGACGAT
Source organism: Cryptophagus acutangulus (assembly GCA_963556235.1). Lineage (NCBI taxonomy): Eukaryota > Metazoa > Arthropoda > Insecta > Coleoptera > Cryptophagidae > Cryptophagus > Cryptophagus acutangulus. The sequence goes on along the minus strand of CAUVYR010000203.1, from coordinate 41,276 downwards.
TTATAAAACGTTTGTGCCTGAAAATATCAATATATTTATATTATATTTTTTACAATTTATTAGTTTCCTGCTTAATGCTGATAATTGCTTTGCTGCTGAAGTTTTATAAATTGAAGAAAATATTGTAGGAAAATAGCTAACATTATTTTAGAAGGGATTTATAGCACCAGAAGTAGAGAAAGAAGCAGGTTATTCGTACGAAGCCGATTGGTGGTCCCTCGGAATTTTATTCTACAAACTGCTAACCGGAGTCTTGCCGTTTCATGGCAGTAATAGAAAACGTACGATGAGGCAAATTGTAAAAGGCATAAAGGACACTGTGAATATTAGCTCGGAAGGACAAAGTTTATTGCAAGGGCTATGTAAAAGATATCCGGCGACTCGGCTAGGCGCTGGAGCAAATGGAATAGCTGTAAATTTATTTTAACTGCAAACAACTAACTAAACTAACTCATCTTTTGTCAAAGGATCTGAAGGCGCATGCATTTTTCGCCAGTATAGATTGTGATCCGGTACTAGCTAAAAAAATATAACCACCGTTTCAACCAACTGTGATGCAGTCGATGTGAAAGAAATTGGCGAAAATGCATCGAGTGATCCGGATGCAACAATTACCAAAAGTGTTGGATTTAAAGGGTATTTATAAAGTAACTTTAAAATTTAATTTAATATTACACACAATAAACGTTTCAGATACAGTTTCATTCAACCAAGTTTGCTGGAAAACAATTCTGGTACCCAACGCGAGAAGCAAATTAGTGCTTCTGCTTCTAAAACAAACTCGGATTAATTATGCCGTAAAGGTAACTACTCAAAATAACTTTAATCAATAGCCTTTTCAAATATTTTTTTTTTATTAATAAGGCTTCAGCTGACTGCCGCGAAGAAAATAAATTTTAACGCTATATTTTCAACATCCCAGAATTGTAACAATGAAAACGAAGAATCTAAAATCTTAATCTAAGATTACTTCGTGGTGGTCACTTACTAAATTACATCGTCTCTACATCAATGTTATAATACTTAAATTATCCAGAAATTATTGTACGAAAACCTGGCCCTTCTTGCTACTGATCCAGAAGCAGCAAATTTGGATCCTGTTTCCATGTCGGTGTTAGCTTAACATATAACCCCAGTCCTGCGTGGTTTAATGGTTTTCGACGCAGAACTCCCAATATTTTGGCAATTCAAATTTTATTACACATAAAAAAGTAATGAAACTTAACAATTGTTATTAAGTTCTTATTTAGTTAGTATAGTTTGAAAATTAAAAAATTAAGTTAACTAAATTTGCAAAGATTGATTGTAACTGAGCTACCAGAACATTAAATTGTGGTCGAAACCGTGATGTGAATATAATATGGTGTGCTATCGCGCAGGTTGTCGCGAGTGACTTGGAACAAGTGTTTGCGAATAAGTTCGTAACTGGATTAAGAAGAGGAAAAATCCTGGATCGTTTATGTGAAGAAAAGGAAACTGTGAGTCTAATTGAATTACTCAAAATCAGAATTACTCAAGCAGCGCACAAGGAATCAACCTTGACATTAAATCACAAATCAAATGTGCATGGAATGAACTATGTGCACAACAGTCGACAACATCGCGTAGCAAACCGCTGTGATGCAACGGGGGAACATCATAAGGTAGCAAAACCGAATACTTATGATGCAACGCAGGATTATCGAGCACGAGCAGGTACATCGGGAAGCGACCAAAGGCAGCCGTTCTCAAATCAGCTGATGGTACCACGTCAGCAGCGTAAGCAGTGGAAGCAGTCTGATCGGACGGGTAGTGCAAGAGCAACCTCAAACAATTTAAGTTTCAACAAATGTAAGCATTGCGGTTACAATCATAAACCCAAGTTCTGTAAGTACCAAAATTTTAAATGTAACTTATGTAACAAAATAGGACATCTAGAAAAAATATGTAGAGTTAAACAAAGTAGTCATAATTTTTTAAATCAAATTAATAGCAATAATGAACAAGAAATATTTGATTTGCATATTGTTAATAATAAAAATACATGCAGCAATTTTAGTTTGGAAATATTAATTGATAATGTAAAGCACAGCATGACGGTTGACACAGGTGCGGCAACTAATTGTATTAATTATAAAATATATGAAAAACATTTTGTGGTTTATGAATTAAAAGTAGACAATAGTATTTTCAAGGGTTACACCGGAAATAGAATAAAACCGGTTGGTTATTTTAATTGTTTGGTAAATTTTAATAATGTATGTAAAACGTGAAGTTTTATGTTGTAAATAATACTGGTGGACCAAGTTTATTAGGCAGGGATTTTCTTAATTTGTTTGACATAACATTGAAATTAAATTTTGTAAATGATGTAAAAGTTTTAGCGGGTGTTGAAAATACATTAATGGCAGCTTATCTAGACGTATTTACTGACAGTCTAGGAAGGTTTAAACTGGGCAAGGTAAATATGGTAGTTGAAGAAGGTACGATCCTTATTTTTCAATAAACCGCGTCCGGTGCCATTTGTATATCGAGCTGAGATATAAGACCAACTTGACAGACTAATGAAAGAGGATGTATAGAGCCTGTTACTAATAGCGAGTGGGGCACGCCAATAGTTCCGGTAGTCAAATTAAACAATACTTTGAGATTGTGTGGCGATTATAAAGCCACTCAATAAATATTTACAAAATGTAAATTACCCTCTTCCTAAGATCGAGGACATTTTTGACAAACTCCGGGGTGGAGAAAGATATACCAAGTTGGATTTAAGTCTAACTTATATGCAATTTGAGTTGTCAGAAGAGTCTCAACTGCTCACGACCTGGTCAACTCATAAAGGTTTGTTCAAAGTCAAAAGACTACCATTTGGAGTTAAACCCGCAAGTTCCTTATTTCAAAGGGACTTGGAGAAATTATTACTAGGTTTAGATGGCGTAGTCAACTTTGTGGACGACATCATAGTAACCGGGAAGAATGACGAAAGCCATGAAAACAACTTGAGAAAAGTTCTCGACGTATTAAGGATGGCAGGGTTAACAATGAGGAAGGAGAAATGTAAATTTTTTCAAGACAAAGTTGAATACTTAGGATACCAAATCAGTAAGGAAAGAGTGAAGAAGACTAACAGCAAAATTAAGACAATTGTGGAAGCACCTCGACCAACGTGTGTAACAGAAGTATGATCATTCGTGGGGCTAGTAAATTACTACTCGAAATTTGTACAAAATTTGGCATAAAATGTACAATTTATTAAAGAAAGAGTGTGAATTATTATGGAACGGTGAATGTGAAGAAGCATTTCTTCAGATCAACAAAAAAATAGCAGAAGACATTACTTTAACCTACTTTGACCCGGAAAAACCAATTACGCTCACGACAGATGCTTCAAAAGATGGAATTTTAGCCGTGTTGAGTATTCTAGACAAAAAAATGGATAAAGTAGTGGCATGCGCAAGCAGAACCTTAATGCCACCAGAAAAAAATTATTCTGTCATTGAATTAGAATCCGTGGGTTCTGATAATATAACCTGTACACCACCAGAATTGCAGCAGCTTGCAAATACTGCTACATTAAAGCTGCTTCCTGAAAAGTCCAATAAAATATATAATAAACAATACGAAGCATTCTTATCATAGAGCAAAAACAATAAGATTAAAAACTACACCGAAAATATTTTTCTAAAAAAGCAACAACTCTCAAATCATCAACATTATGGAGTATGTATTCGATGTTAAAAAACTATATCTGAAACGTTTATTGTGTGTAATTGTCGAGTAATCAAAGATTAAGCGTTTCAAATAACGCGCCTCTATGAACATACCAGCACGCCCCACCAGTCAAGGTACATCAGCGTGCTGAGCGAAACGGCCTCTCTCCTCTACACCACCTAAGCGTACGGTCGACCCACAATTACTTTACTCTGTTAATCGGACAATTATAAATATATGTATTATTAAACTATATCACCAAAACTAATGTGTATTATTTGGTGATTCGGCGATACACCACAAAATGGCGACGAGGATTTAAAACGGTAAAAACGTGCTTTTCTATTACATTAAATTATAGTTTAGTAAAACTCTGGTAAAAATCAACTAATCACAATGTTTAAAACGGGAAATTAATTGATTCGCGAGAATGGCAATGGCCAATAAATTTGAAGTGTTTGATTCGAAAACGCATGACTGGGTCGTTTATTATGAACGACTTGAACAATTCTTTGCTGCAAACAATGTGGTCGAAGAAAAACTAAAAATAGCGAACTTATTGAGTTCGTTAAGCCAACGGGTGTACAAGTTACTCCGTGATTCGTGTTTTCCGACAGCACCGAAGGACAAAAGTTTCAAAAGTATTGTGGATGAGCTTGCTAAACATTATTCAATTCGCGTGAATATCTGGAAAGTGAGAAAGGAGTTCAATGAGCTGAGACAATCCGAAAATGACACAGTGATGGAATGGTACGCGAAAATCAAGAAGTTTGCGGTAAATTGCGAGTTTGGTGACAAATTGGAGGTTACGTTGCTCGATAAATTCATCACTGGCTGCAAATCAAAGGTATTTAAAAGGCTATCGGAGGAAAAGTCGTCCATTAAGTTAGATAGAGCTGTTGAAGTTGCACAGGCTCGGTAAGTGTCATTGGCCATAAAGAAGAATGAAGTGACAGCTGATCCATTCATGTACACTGGGAAAAATGCTAGTCAAAATCATCACCAAAGAAAGATGGAAAATGGACGCGAAAATGGCAGAAGAGTGAGAAACAGTATCGTTCAAATTTTAAATCAAATTTTAATAACACAAAAGTCCAAAATAGATTTAATCAGAATAGAAATCAATCAAATATTTTTTGTTTTAATTGTAAAAAAAATGGACATCTGCAAAAACATTGCAGAAATAAACGTATACATTATTTTGATATTATTGATGATGATAATGCTAATGTAAGCAATATGTATGTTTCAGAGAATCGCACCAGAAATTATGACAATATTGTAAAGGATTTCCAAGATGCAAGTTTGTTTAATGTTGAGACGGAAAAGGTTGACTCAGGGATAAACCAGTTTAGAGTTGTGATTAAAGTAAACAAGGTTGAATGTATGGCTGATGTAGATTCGGGTGCTGCAGTAAGCGCGATCAGCGAACAGAAATATGTAAGTGATTTTAAATATTTAAGATTGGACAAGGATAATACTAGACTAAAATCATATGATGGTAACATTTTCCAACCTTTAGGTTTTTTCTTTGCCAATGTTGAATATGAATGTAAGAATGTTAGTGTAAAATTTTATGTAGTTAAGAATGGTGTGTCTGTGATATTAGGCAGAGATTGGCTGAAATCGTGTGGTGCCAAAATTGTAATGTGCAATTACCTTAAGTCGAATATAGAAACAGATAAACAAATTAATGATTTGATAAACGAATATCCTCAAGTTTTCAGTGATACGCTAGGGAAATATAAATATGAGAAAGTTAGATTAAATGTTGAGTCAAATATAAAACCGGTATTTCTGCGATCGCGCACGGTTCCATTTGCAATAACTGAGAACGTTGAAAGAGAGCTAGATAAGTTAGAACGGGACGGAGTAATTTCAAAAATTCAACATTCAAAATTTGCCACGCCGATTGTAGCTATACTAAAAAAGGATAACACAGTGCGAATTTGCGGTGATTATAAAAGCACTATAACTAAGTTTCTAGTAGAGGATAAGTATCCTATTCCTAAAATTGATGAAATTCTAACGAAATTAAATTCAGCCAAGATTTTTTCTAAAATCGATATGTCAAAAGCATATAACCAAATAGAGCTAGATGAAGATTCAAGTAATTTATTAGCATGGAATACGCATAGAGGTATGTACAAGGCAAATAGATTAATGTTTGGAATTAAAGTGGCAACAAGTAAATTTCAACGAATAATAGAAAACTTGTTAAGTGATATCCAAGGGATTGTAGTTTTTCTAGATGATATTTTAATTTTGACGTGAAAAATCATATTGATCTTATTAGAAAAGTATTCGATAGATTTAAAGAGGCAAATTTAACTATAAATAAAAGCAAATGTAGATTTTTCCAACCAGAAATTGAATTTTTGGGGCACATAGTAAATGCAGACGATATAAAAAAATGTTCAGATAAAATGAGTAATGTTATAAATACAGGAACACCGAAAAACATTTCTCAGGTTAGATCATTGGTAGGCTTAGTGCAATTTTACTCAAAGTTTCTTCCAAATTTATCAACTTTATTATACCCCATGTATAATTTGTTAAAGAAAGAAACATCTTTTAATTGGAATGAATCTTGTGAATTAGCATAAGCCAATATTAAAAAGAATTTTGCAGAAGAGAAAATTTTAACGCATTATGATCCCAATTTGCCGTTAATTTTAGCTACTGATGCATCAGATGTAGGAATTGCTGCTGTATTGTTACACAAATTTCCTAATGGTAATGAAAGACCAATTTATCACTGGTCAAGAACTTTATCAAAAGCAAATATGCTGTAGTTCAGAAAGAAGGTTTAGCGATTTATGAAGGGGTAAAGAGATTTTACCAATATCTTTTCTTAAATTTTTTTACTATTAGAACAGATCACAAAGCGTTGATTACTATTTTTGGGGAAAACAAGGGAATACCAAAAATGGCTGTAAACAGACTTCAGAGATGGGCTATTTTTCTTTCGGAATATAATTATAAAATCAAACATATTGAAGGTAAAAATAATATTCTACCAGATTATTTATCACCATATCCGTCAGAAATAATAATTCCAGAGCAAAAAAATGTGTCTTTTATAAATTTTGCGGAATCTAATGATTTATGGCCTATGTGTTTAAGAAAGGTGAGAATAGAAACAAAACTTGACACGAAGTTAAAAACAGTAATTAAATGCATTAAAGAAAATAGACGGTCATTATTGGAAATTAAAAATTTAAAATATTTTTATGAGAAACGGGATGAATTAGCAATTGAAGATGAGGTCTTGTTGATTGAGGTCAATTGAAGATGAGAGTTATAATTCCAGAGAAATTAAGAGTAACAATTTTAAATGAGCTTCATCCTGCGCATTTAGGAATAGTTAAAATTCAAAATCTTGCAAGAAGTTTAGTTTACTGGCCGGGAATAGACAAAGACATAGAAATACTAATTAAATCATGCGAACCTTGTTTAATGAGTAGACCGATGCCACCAAAAGAAATGTCCTGGTGGCCCGAAGCAGATGGACCTTGGTCGAGAATTCATATAGATCATTTAGGCCCAATTAGGAACAAAATGTTTTTAATAATAACTGATGCCTATTCTAAATGGATTGAAGTTATTATGGTTAAGTCTTTAACAGCTGAAGAGACAATCGATAAGTTGAGGAACATTTTTGCAAAATTTGGATTACCTAAATTTTTAGTAAGCGATAACGGTACGGCTTTTAAAGCCAAAGAAACTGAATTTTTCTTAAAATCCAACGGCATTGAGCATATCACTTCACCTCCATTTTTGCCTCAAAGTAACGGGGCAGCGGAAAGATGTGTAAAAACGTTCAAAGACAAATTAAGAGCGGCTTTGTTGGATGAAAGCAATAATAGAGTAAAGCTAGAAACGTTAGTAGAAAGATTTGCAATAGCATACAGGACTACGCAACACAGTGTTACAGGGCAAACTACAGCAAAATTATTGTTAGGTAGAGAGCTTAGAACTAGATTAACACAAATCAAAGAGAATCCATCAGATTACAGTTCAAACAGAAAAACTGAAAATAATAGTTCGAATATTAAAAGAAATTTTAACGTAGGCAGCCTAGTTATGGCTAGAGATTATCGAACTAGAAAAGGTAGTTGGACAAAAGGAAAAACTAGTAAAATCTTGGGAAAAACGGTATATTTAGTAGAAGTTGAGGGCGGTTTTATTTGGAAAAGGCACATTAATCAACTACAAAAGAGATTAGAGCGGAGTCAGAATGTGATTAATGAGAGGAAGGATAATTCGTTAAATTCATCACATAATATATTAGTACCACGGATAATTGCACAAGACAATTGTGAAGTGAATGGAGATCATGAAAATAATGTGGATTTGACACCAGATCAAACGAATCTGGATTCAAATGAACACCTAGAGGAGGAAGAGCATAGTGATAGAGAGAATGAGACAAATAAAATATTAGAAAATAAAGAAGTGAAAGAAGTCAATGATAAAAGAGAAAATGAAAGTGTAGAGACAGTTGATTCTGAAATGAAGGATAGAGTTAAACATGAACAATCATGTATGTCCAAACAAATTGAAAGTCACAGCAGAAGTGGAAGACAAAGACGGACAACTGCCTGTAATGACTTTGTATATTTTTAGAATATCTAGGCAACAAGTATGCGTGAGTACAACTCAAAAGTATCAACACATTGTAAACATTGTAAATTATTGCAACTTGGAAATTTCTAAGTAAAGGTGTAAGATGTAATAATTGTTTAGAAAATATAAAATGTAAAGTGTGGTAAATTATGTGTCTGTAAAAATAACAATATTTTGATTTTCATGAAATATAAATTGTAATTTTGTTAAAAGTATGTTTTAGCTCAGTTACAAATCTGATAAATTGTACTTGATAATACAACATGGAAATAAAGTGAGTTACAGATACAGTGGAACAAAATTAGTCTGGGAGTGTCGAGTAATCAAAGATTAAGCGTTTCAAATAACGCGCCTCTATGAACATACCAGCACGCCCCACCAGTCAAAGTACATCAGCGTGCTGAGCGAAACGGCCTCTCTCCTCTACACCACCGAAGCGTACGGTCGACCCACAATTACTTTACTCTGTTAATCGGACAATTATAAATATATGTATTATTAAACTATATCACCAAAACTAATGTGTATTATTTGGTGATTCGGCGATACACCACAGTAATATTGAATTAAATTTTAAAGTTACTTTATAAATACCCTTTAAATCCAACACTTTTGGTAATTGTTGCATTCGGATCACTCGATGCATTTTCGCCAATTTCTTTCACATCGACTGCTGGTGGTGCAGTTGGTTGAAACGGTGGTTTTATTTTTTTAGCTAGTACCGGGTCAAAATCTATACCGGCAAAAAATACATGCGCCTTCAAATCCTTTGACAAAAGATGAGTTAGTTTAGTTAGTTGTTTGCAGTTAAAATAAATTTACAGCTATTCCATTTGCTCCAGCGCCTAGCCGAGTCACCGGATTTCTTTTACATAGCCCTTGCAATAAACTTTGTCCTTCCGAGCTAATATTCACAGTGTCCTTTATGCCTTTTATAATTTGCCTCATCGTACGTTTTCTATTACTGCCATGAAACGGCAAGACTCCGGTTATCAGTTTGTACAATAAAATTCCGAGGGACCACCAATCGGCTTCGTACGAATAACCTGCCTCTTTCTCTACTTCAGGTGCTATAAATCCCTTCTAAAATAATCTTAGCTATTTTCCTACAATATTTTCTTCAATTTATAAAACTCCAGCAGCAATTATCAGCATTAAGCAGGTAAATAATATATTGTAAAAAATATAATATAAATATATTGATATTTTCAGGCACAAACGTTTTATAAATCGTCAGATAAAAACAAAATTACCATTGACAATCAACACGGAGTCAAATGTCATTGAATCTGGTGAAATATTGACAGAAAATCCACCGGCTATTATTTTTTCACGAAAAGCTGATCAAGGGTGTCAAGTACTTTCCCTCAAACTCCGACGTAAATTTTTTAACGTTTATTTGTAATCGATACATTAAAGACAAAATATGTCATGCAGAAACTCAATTGAAACGGAAATTGTTGAAAATCTCAGATCAAAAATAATTGCCAGAAAAAAAAAATTGTAAATAAAAAATGTGGCACACCTCATATAATTTATGTTCATCAAGAAACTCAAGATAATATTAAAGATTTTACTGAATTTTCATCAATTACAAAAAATCAAAAAAACTTAATGATCTTGCTGGTGTAACATCCGAAAATTTCGAATTTTTATTGAAAAGAGTGTCTACGCCCGGAAAATTCATTGTATCTAAAAAAGATAAACTGGTAATTTTTTTAATGAAAATGAAAACAGGATTAACATTCTCAGCACTAGGTGTATTGTTCAGTGTTCACAGAACTACAATTTCAAGAATCTTTTTGAAATTTTGCAGTGTTTAGCTGGTGCCACAAGAAATTTGGTATTTTGGCCAGATATAGATGCTGTGCAAGATGTTTTAATGCCTGGATGTTTTAATCCTGATTACAGTAACACCAGAGTTATAATAGATTCCACAGAGTTTCGCATAGAATTATAAAAAAAAATTTACTGCGAAAGTTCTTGTTGGTATTACTCCAGGAGGCTTTATTTGTTTCAAATCTAAAGTAGCTGGAGGACGGAAATCTGATTCTCAATTAACAATTGAATCAGGATTGATAGATTTATTAAAAGATGGTGACGTTGTTCTAGCTGATAAAGGTTTTCCGGAAATTAAAACAGTAATTAATGCAAGCAGTAAAAAAGTACATATAGTTATGCCACCGTTTTTAAAAATGAAAACGGAATTTTCAACTGAAGAAACTAAAGTAACATACACTGTGGCAAGAGTTAGCATTCATGTAGAAAGAATTATGCAGCGATTAAGAACTTATCAAATATTGAATAAAATTCCTGAAAATTTATTTCATTGCATAGATGACATCATGCACATCTGTTGTGTTTTAGTTAATTTACAACCTCCTATAATTTCAAATAAAAAAGATAGTATCGAATAAAATAAGAAGAAAAGAAGGAAAATATCAAATAAAATATGGAAAATTGTATTTTAGTTGCACAGCATCTATATCTGGCCAAAATACCAAATTTCTTGTTACACCTGCAAGATCAATAACTTGTTAATTTTTTGTAATTGATGAAAATCCAGTAAAATTTTTAATATCAACTTGAGTTTCTTGATGAACATAAATTATATGAGATGTGCCACATTTTTTAATTACAATTTTTTTTTTCTGGCAATTATTTTTGATCTGAGATTTTCAACTATTTCCGTTTGAGTTTCTGCATGACATATTTCGTCTTTAATGTATCGATTACAAAAAACGTTAAAGAATTTACGTCGGAGTTTGAGGGAAAGTTTACTTGACACCCTTGGTCGGCTTTTCGTGAAAAAATAATAGCCGGTGGATTTTCTGTCAATATTTCACCAGATTCAATGACATTGACTCCTTGTTGATTGTCAATGGTAATTATGTTTTTATCTGACGATTTATAAAACGTTTGTGCCTGAAAATATCAATATATTTATATTATATTTTTTACAATTTATTAGTTTCCTGCTTAATGCTGATAATTGCTTTGCTGCTGGAGTTTTATAAATTGAAGAAAATATTGTAGGAAAATAGCTAAGATTATTTTAGAAGGGATTTATAGCACCAGAAGTAGAGAAAGAAGCAGGTTATTCGTACGAAGCCGATTGGTGGTCCCTCGGAATTTTATTCTACAAACTGCTAACCGGAGTCTTGCCGTTTCATGGCAGTAATAGAAAACGTACGATGAGGCAAATTGTAAAAGGCATTAAAGACACTGTGAATATTAGCTCGGAAGGACAAAGTTTATTGCAAGGGCTATGTAAAAGAAATCCGGCGACTCGGCTAGGCGCTGGAGCAAATGGAATAGCTGTAAATTTATTTTAACTGCAAACAACTAACTAAACTAACTCATCTTTTGTCAAAGGATCTGAAGGCGCATGCATTTTTCGCCAGTATAGATTGTGATCCGGTACTAGCTAAAGAAATAAAACCACCGTTTCAACCAACTGTGGTGCAGTCGATGTGAAAGAAATTGGCGAAAATGCATCGAGTGATCCGGATGCAACAATTACCAAAAGTGTTGGATTAAAGGGTATTTATAAAGTAACTTTAAAATTTAATTTAATATTACACACAATAAACGTTTCAGATACAGTTTCATTCAACCAAGTTTGCTGGAAAACAATTCTGGTACCCAACGCGAGAAGCAAATTAGTGCTTCTGCTTCTAAAACAAACTCGGATTAATTATGCCGTAAAGGTAACTACTCAAAATAACTTTAATCAATAGTCTTTTCAAATATTTTCTTTTATTAATAAGGCTTCAGCTGACTGCCGCGAAGAAAATAAATTTTAACGCTATATTTTCAACATCCCAGAATTGTAACAATGAAAACGAAGAATCTAAAATCTTAATCTACGATTACTTCGTGGTGGTCACTTACTAAATTACATCGTCTCTACATCAATGTTATAATACTTAAATTATCCAGAAATTGTTGTACGAAAACCTGGCCCTTCTTGCTACTGATCCAGAAGGAGCAAATTTGGATCCTGTTTCCATGTCGGTGTTAGCTTAACATATAACCCCAGTCCTGCGTGGTTTAATGGTTTTCGACGCAGAACTCCCAATATTTTGGCAATTCAAATTTTATTACACATAAAAAAGTAATGAAACTTAACAATTGTTATTAAGTTCTTATTTAGTTAGTATAGTTTGAAAATTAAAAAATTAAGTTAACTAAATTTGCAAAGATTGATTGTAACTGAGCTACCAGAACATTAAATTGTGGTCGAAACCGTGATGTGAATATAATATGGTGTGCTATCGCGCAGGTTGTCGCGAGTGACTTGGAACAAGTGTTTGCGAATAAGTTCGTAACTGGATTAAGAAGAGGAAAAATCCTGGATCGTTTATGTGAAGAAAAGGAAACTGTGAGTCTAATTGAATTACTCAAAATCAGAATTACTCAAGCAGCGCACAAGGAATCAACCTTGACATTAAATCACAAATCAAATGTGCATGGAATGAACTATGTGCACAACAGTCGACAACATCGCGTAGCAAACCGCTGTGATGCAACGGGGGAACATCATAAGGTAGCAAAACCGAATACTTATGATGCAACGCAGGATTATCGAGCACGAGCAGGTACATCAGGAAGCGACCAAAGGCAGCCGTTCTCAAATCAGCTGATGGTACCACGTCAGCAGCGTAAGCAGTGGAAGCAGTCTGATCGGACGGGTAGTGCAAGAGCGACCTCAAACAATTTAAGTTTCAACAAATGTAAGCATTGCGGTTACAATCATAAACCCAAGTTCTGTAAGTACCAAAATTTTAAATGTAACTTATGTAACAAAATAGGACATCTAGAAAAAATATGTAGAGTTAAACAAAGTAGTCATAATTTTTTAAATCAAATTAATAGCAATAATGAACAAGAAATATTTGATTTGCATATTGTTAATAATAAAAATACATGCAGCAATTTTAGTTTGGAAATATTAATTGATAATGTAAAGCACAGCATGACGGTTGACACAGGTGCGGCAACTAATTGTATTAATTATAAAATATATGAAAAACATTTTGTGGTTTATGAATTAAAAGTAGACAATAGTATTTTCAAGGGTTACACCGGAAATACAATAAAACCGGTTGGTTATTTTAATTGTTTGGTAAATTTTAATAATGTATGTAAAACGTGAAGTTTTATGTTGTAAATAATACTGGTGGACCAAGTTTATTAGGCAGGGATTTTCTTAATTTGTTTGACATAACATTGAAATTAAATTTTGTAAATGATGTAAAAGTTTTAGCGGGTGTTGAAAATACATTAATGGCAGCTTATCTAGACGTATTTACTGACAGTCTAGGAAGGTTTAAACTGGGCAAGGTAAATATGGTAGTTGAAGAAGGTACGATCCTTATTTTTCAATAAACCGCGTCCGGTGCCATTTGTATATCGAGCTAAGATATAAGACCAACTTGAGAGACCAATAGTTCCGGTAGTCAAATCAAACAATACTTTGAGATTGTGTGGCGATTATAAAGCCACTCAATAAATATTTACAAAATGTAAATTACCCTCTTCCTAAGATCGAGGACATTTTTGACAAACTCCGGAGTGGAGAAAGATATACCAAGTTGGATTTAAGTCTAACTTATATGCAATTTGAGTTGTCAGAAGAGTCTCAACTGCTCACGACCTGGTCAACTCATAAAGGTTTGTTTAAAGTCAAAAGACTACCATTTGGAGTAAAACCCGCAAGTTCCTTATTTCAACTACTTGGGGACTTGGAGAAATTATTACTAGGTTTAGATGGCGTAGTAAACTTTGTGGACGACATCATAGTAACGGGAAGAATGACGAAAGCCATGAAAACAACTTGAGAAACGTTCTCGACGTATTAAGGATGGCAGGTTTAACAATGAGGAAGGAGAAATGTAAATTTTTTCAAGACAAAGTTGAATACTTAGGATACCAAATCAGTAAGTAAAGAGTGAAGAAGACTAACAGCAAAATTAAGACAATTGTGGAAGCACCTCGACCAACGTGTGTAACAGAAGTAGGATCGTTCGTGAGGCTAGTAAATTACTACTCGAAATTTGTACAAAATTTGGCAACAATTTTGCATCCAATGTACAATTTATTAAAGAAAGAGTGTGAATTTTTATGGAACGGTGAATGTGAAGAAGCATTTCTTCAGATCAAGAAAAAAATAGCAGAAGACATTACTTTAACCTACTTTGACCCGGAAAAACCAATACGCGTCGTCACTGTGACGTCAGAGCGGCCATTTTAAACTTGGAAAAATCCAAACAAAACAATTTTATACGGCAATTTTCGTTTTTTTTTTTAATATTTGCGGTGATTTTATTTGTGTATGTGATATTTGGTGGCCAGAATATTTTACGTGTGGTAAGCTTTAAAATAACATATATAAATCTATGTAATTTAGTCGGGTTTGCTTTAGAATGCCATATTACTATCGTTTAGTGCACATAACCTCACTTTTTGGAGTTGTTTATATCGACTTTTTTTCGTTTCCTATTAACTTGAGATGGCAGATAAGCATATAATATCGTTTCTGACGATACACAAATATTTTGAAAAAAATAGTGCCCAATTGCAAAAAGGAGAAATTGCCTACCAAAGTGACCATGTCTGCAGTTTGCAATACGATCCAACATTTCAACCTCCTCTACTAAAGGGAGAAACATTTGCCAGTATGCGGAATAAAAAATATGCAGTTGAAGTACGTTAATTTAGTTATATTTTGTATTGATTTTATATTTTGTACTGTTTTATTCATTCAAAGAATCCAACAAGTGAGGTTATGTGTACTAAAATTATAGTTTTATGGAATTCTAAAACAAACCGGCATGAAATAAATGGATTTTTATATGTCATTTTAAAGCTTACCACATATAAAATAATCTGGCTACCAAAAATCACATACCAAATTAAGTTCCCACCAATTAATAAACATTAAAAGAAAATTGACTAATAAATTTAGTTTGTTTGGATTATTGTAAAATAAAGATGGCGGGTGATGATCTCATCAGTGACGGCGCGTATTACGCTCATGACAGATGCTTCAAAAGATGGAATTTTAGCCGTGTTGAGTATTCTAGACAACAAAATGGATAAAGTAGTGGCATGCGCAAGCAGAACCTTAATGCCACCAGAAAAAAATTATTCTGTCATTGAATTAGAATCCGTGGGTTGTGATAATATAACCTGTACACCACCAGAATTGCAGTAGCTTGCAAATACTGCTACATTAAAACTGCTTCCTGAAAAGTCCAATAAAATATATAATAAACAATACGAAGCATTCTTATCATAGAGCAAAAACAATAAGGTTAAAAACTACACCGAAAATATTTTTCTTGCATATTTTTCTGAAAAAGCAACAACTCTCAAATCATCAACATTATGGAGTATGTATTCGATGTTAAAGTTAACATTCAACATAAATCACAACATCGACATATCCAAATATTTCCAAACTGATAGCATTTATAAAACGACAAAATGCAAATTACACACCCAAAAAATCGAACGTGTTTACTAGAGAAGAAATAAATAAATTTATAATAGAAGCTCCAGATCATAAATATCTTATGTAGAAGGTAAAAACTAATTTTTTTTTATGAAATATTTAGATGAGTTATTTGCAGGTTTGTGTAATTTTTGGATTATCAGGTGCATGTCGTATGGATGAACTCAAAAAAATGTCCATTGACGATGTTTAAGACAAAGATGATATACTACTAATTACAATACCAGACTCAAAGACAAAAAAAAGGCGAACTTTTACAATAACGAACAAAATGAGTGAAAATATAAACCCCATAATATTCTATAGGAAATATATATCATTAGGACCTGCACATACACCGCACAAAAACCTATTTATATTTTATCGATTTGGCAAATGCTCTATTCAAGCTGTTGGCATACACACTTTTGGTATAATACCCAAAGAAGTGGCTATTTATTTGAAATTACCCGAACCAAATAATTATACTGGACATGGTTTCCGAATAACATCTGCATCTTTGTTGGCAGACACTGGTTCAGATGTATTAACCTTAAAACAACACGGTGGATGAAAGAGCTCGAACTCACGTGGTTATTTGCCTCGGCTAATTTCCACATTCGTGATAAAAAATACGACTTTACTGCCTTGATACATAAATAACTATTTTAAACGTATTTTTGAGATGGCACTCGGATCCAAACAGGGTTAAAAATAATAAAACGCTGCCAGCTCCCAAGGGTAGTTTAAACCCGCTGACGGCACTACTCACTTTTTCTTTTTGTTTAGTACATAACCATTAAACATAAAGTAAGATTAAAAAAATTTGAACATTTTTTTGTCGAAATTGGTTGTTTTAAATTTTTGATAACATATTCCAGAATTTTAGTTAATAATAATTAAATTTGATATAGTACATTAAAATAATTAAGCATATTATTTTATCAATAACACGCCACTGCACAAAGGTGAGAGCATATTTGTGCTGTGTAAAGCCAACAGCGGTCTTCACAGTAGTGGGGGTATAAAGAAAAATGGGAGCTAGCTTTTGGGAGCTAACTGCACCGAACTAAAACAGTGTCGGTTGTTATCGGATAGATTGACTCGTTGGGCTTTATACTTGGACAAATTTCAATATCAAATTGAACATGTGAAGGAAGTAGATAACGTGGTGGCTGATACGTTGTCTCGAAACACAATGGGATCCGAAAAAATGGTTGAATATTTTGGTCCCATTGTTGCTAATCTCAGTAGTTTCCTCACAGCGAACCTATTTAAACTGGACAATCTCGAAGAAGTTAAATTGTTATTTTTAAATTTACACCTTTCACAAGATGCCGATGTGTTGTGTTCCGCCCTTCGACAATACCTAAAGGGGTTCCCTACAGTCCTTACTCGCACACAAACTTCTTTCCTGCCGGGGGTAAAAATGTTGAATAACTTACTACTTCTTAAGAGTAAATTGGATATAGATTTCCGGTTAGATATCTCCTATGAGTTGACTTCCGTTCTGGTCCAAGCTTACCACGTTCAATACGGTCATTTCGGGACCGAAAAATTCTATTCAATCTTAAGGGGCGTATATTTCTTTCAGAGAATGCGAAAGGTCATTTATCGCATCGTACGAGTCTGTGACATCTGCCAAAAGGTTAAGTTCCCAACAGGTATTTAGAGGGAATTCCATTTTGACTAGTAAACCGGGTGAGTTAGTAATGGTGGATTACTATGGACCATTTCCCGAAGGGCGAGGACGAGCTGTCTACGTTTTCGTGGTAATTGACTCTTTTTCTAAGTTTGTGAAATTGTACCCTCTACGTATTGTAGAAAACTATACTAAGTTTGTTCCCGTTGAAACCATCCTATCCGACCATGGGACCCAGTTCATATCTGGGGTTTGGAAGGATACTCTTACCGAACATGGAATCCGAGTTACTTTGTCGTCTATCCGCCATCCCGCATCCAACCGTTGTGAGAGAGTTATGAAGGAACTGGGCCGTCTATTTAGGACATATTGTCAAAAATCACATGCTGGATGGGCTCACCTGTTGCCGAGAATTGAAGGATTATTTAATAATACTCCTCATCTGAGTACTGTTTATTCCCCATGTCAAATCTTATATGGACGTAATGAGGTTGATGCGATCGGTCCATTATTAAAGTCAGTTAAACTCCCCGAGCCATTTAGTAAAAACGTGAAAGAAATACGAGAGGAAGTATGTTTTACTTTACGTAAGAATGATGAAGCACGTGGACGGTTCTCGGGAGGGCATGATGAGTTTGAAGTGGGTGATTGGGTTCTATTAAGGGAGTGCCCTACTTCGGATGCAGCTGCCAAGCAAATTTCAAAATTCGGTCTGCTTTATTCTGGAAATATTAATTAAATAATATTAATTATTATGAAACATTAATTTTTATGAAACTCTATCAAAGTTAAAACTAAAACATCCAGAACCATCTAGAGATTTGACATTTTCTGAAGAATTATCTGATATACAACCAATGTCTATTAGTGAAGCAGATGTCAGGGCCGCTATATTAAGTTTTCCTAACGGTTCGGCAGGTGGACTAGATGGTTTTTGGCCACAACATCTTAAAGATATTATTTTTGTGCGCCTTGGAGAAGCTGGTAATCAACTTTTGAATTCATGCACTAGACTTATTCAGTTAATTTTGTCGGGACAAGTTAATTGCGAGATCACATGTTTACTTTATGGAGCATCATTGTGCGCTTTAAATAAAAAAGACGGTGGTATACGCCCAATAGCTGTGGGTACTACTTTTCGTAGATTAGCAGCTAAACTAGCATGCAAAATAGTACGTGAACCAATTGGAAATTATCTGCGACCATGCCAAGTTGGATTTAGAACAAATAATGGTTGTGAAGCGAT
The DNA here is from genome assembly GCA_963556235.1 of Cryptophagus acutangulus. Lineage (NCBI taxonomy): Eukaryota > Metazoa > Arthropoda > Insecta > Coleoptera > Cryptophagidae > Cryptophagus > Cryptophagus acutangulus. The sequence continues at coordinate 22,571 of CAUVYR010000203.1, read as the reverse complement.
AGTTAATACCTCTCGCAGCTTTATTGAAGAAAACAAATCGACAAATAAAGTGGTTCTGAAAATTGATTTCCAAAATGCATTCAACTCTGTAGAACGTGATGTCATGCTCAATGAAGTGAAAAACAATACCTTACAGTTATTTCCATTTTTATCTCAATGCTATAGGAATGTATCCTATTTATCGTTTGGTAATCAAAAAATTCTGTCACAAGTTGGAGCACAACAGGGCGATCCGGCAGGACCAATGCTTTTTTGCCTTTCAATTCAGCCAATAATTAGGCAGTTTAAGTCTGAACTTAATGCATGGTACCTTGATGATGGAACAATTGGTGGAAGTCCTGAAGCAGTTCTCAATGATTTCGGAATGTTAATGGATAAATGTGAACATCTTGGACTTAAAATCAATCCACATAAATGTGAAATATTTTTTTGTTCAATTCATGATCAAACCATCTATAATCAATTTGAAAAGATCTGCCCTGGAATTCGAGTAGCTAAAGACGATATGGTTTTGTTAGGAGCACCTTTAGTGAAAGAAAGTACCAATTCAATTTTCAAAAAAAAACTAGAAGAACTTAGACTATTGTTTGGACGTTTAGAAAATCTAAGTTCTCATATTGCATATTACCTTTTAAAGCATTGTTTGGCTATACCAAAACTTTTGTACTTATTGAGGACTACTCCTTCAAATGATTTTCAAAAAAATATAGAACTTTACGATAAAGAAATTTTTGATACTTTGGAGAAAACAGTCAATGTCCATTTAGATCAGAAACAATTGATGATTGCTTCTTTGCCGATTAAAAACGGAGGACTTGGAATCCGAAAAGTCAAAGACATTTATTTGCCAGCGTTTTTATCTTCAGCCAATGCCGCTTTGAGCCTAGCTAATTCTTTTATGTCCCCCATGAAAGAAATCAGTTTGAATTGGATAAGTGGATATGATGCTTCATTAAGTGTTTGGAATAGACTAAATTTTGACAAAATTCCAGAGCAACCAGAAATTCAAAAAAATTGGGATATCATCAACATTACTAGAATTTGTGAAAATTTAAATTTTGAAACCAATAAAGAAGAAGCTAGATTCTTAGCATCTAAATCTCATGTATCGGGTATGTGGCTAAATACGTTACCTTGTAAAAATTTGGGAAAATGGATGAGTGACAATGTTTTTCGGATATCTATTGGCTTACGTTTAGGATGCAACTTATGTGAACCTCATCGTTGCATCTGTGGCGAAATGGTTGATAGTAGCGGAATACATGGTCTTTCTTGTTTGAAAAGTGCAGGTCGTCATTCTCGTCATAAAGAAATCAACAATTTATTACATAAAGCTCTTTCTTTGGCTAATATACCATCAACTTTAGAACCAGTGGGCTTATTCAGGCAAGATGGGAAAAGAGTAGATGGAATGACTTTGATTCCATGGTCCCATGGACAACATCTTGTGTGGGATGCTACATGCTCCGATACACTTGCTCTATCTTACTTATCTCAATCTTCAAGACAGTCTGGAGAAGTGGCGAAAATTGCAGCTGAGAATAAAAAAAGGAAATATTTGGAAATTGTTGATGCTGGCTATAAATTTATTCCATTTGCAGTAGAAACTTTAGGTCCGTGGTGCAATGAAGCAGAAAATTTTATCAACAGTTTGGGAAAGAAAATAGTCGACACCACAGGGGAAATCCGTTCTAAAACTTTTTTGAAACAAAGAATAAGTTTGGCAATACAAAGAGGGAATGCCGCAAGTATTATGGGTACCTTACCAAGTAAATTGGGTTTAGAAGAAATTTTCTTTTTATAATAGGGCATTTTGAATATTCATGTTCATATACCTATTTTGATGTCATAATAAAATTTATTTTTATTAAAAAAAAAAAAAATTAATATCCTTCATTAAATAAATACCTAATGGCTGGAAGCTGAAGGAACCCAGAATGACAGATATAGGCAGAATCTAAAGCTGATTTAATATCGGACACACTTATTATATTATTTAAATAATATTTTTTAAATAATATTCAACTGTTCTGTCAGTTAACTTTTTTAGCCAACTCGAACTTTAGAGTTCTAGATTTTGCCCTGGCAGAAGCCCCTGAAATGAACCAATCAGGATTGGTTAGTTTTGACCAATTCTGATTGGTTCATTTCAGGGGCTTCTGCCAAGAGCTTCTGCCAGGGCAAAATCTAGATCTCCAAATTCGGTGTACCTGTCAAAAAGCTGATTTAATATCGGAGGCAATTCATTTAAATAATATTCAACTGTTCTGTCAGTTTATCTTTTTTAGCCAACTCGAACTTTAGAGTTCTAGATTTTGCCCTGGCAGAAGCCTCTGAAATGAACCAATCAGAATTGGTTAGTTTTGACCAATCCTGATTGGTTCATTTTAGGGGCTTCTGCCAAGGCCTTCTGCCAGGGGCTTCTGCCAAGGGCTTCTGCCAAAGGGCTTCTGCCAAGAGCTTCTGCCAGGGCAAAATCTAGATCTCCAAATTCGGTGTACCTGTCAAAAAGCTGATTTATTATCGGAGGCAATTCATTTAAATAATATTCAACTGTTCTGTCAGTTTATCTTTTTTAGCCAACTCGAACTTTAAAGTTCTAGATTTTGCCCTGGCAGAAGCCCCTGAAATGAACCAATCAGGATTGGTTAGTTTTGACCAATTCTGATTGGTTCATTTCAGGGGTTTCTGCCAAGAGCTTCTGCCAGGGCAAAATCTAGATCTCCAAATTCGGTGTACCTCTCAAAAAGCTGATTTAATATCGGAGGCAATTCATTTAAATAATATTCAACTTAAAATTAACAAAAGTTATCGTGTTCAAGGCATTTAGGAAAAGTGCCCAAAACAGAGATTGCATTTCCTCTCTGAACCGCCATTTGTATTCGTTGCAACAAAAACGCAGAAGCTCTATTATCTCCAGTAGATTCATTTAAACGTTTTCCCAATTTTTTCAAAAGTGTTTGGCCTGCGGGTCCTATAGGACCAAAGGTTTCAATAGATATAGGTGAAAAATTGTAAGTTTTTGACAGATCTTCATATTTTTTAAATTTAAGAATTTCTGCTTTCTCAGCACAAGTTCCAGCTTTTCTTGCAGATTCAATCAAATGGCAAGGAGCCAAAGTATCGGGACAAGTAAAATCCCACAATAGGCATCGTCCTCTTTCCCATGGGATTTATGTAAGTCCATCAGGACGCTTACCGTCGGTTCTCGATAGTCCAACCGGTTCCAAAATAGCTGGAACGTTTGCTGTTTTAAAGGCTCTACATAACATGTCGTTTATTGAATGATGTCTATTCCATCTACCAGCACTTCTCAAACAAGAAAGACCATGTAAGCCATTTGCAGCTACCAAGTCACCACACAAATCACAACTATGAGGATTAACCAAATTTCCGCCAACTCGAAGACCACAAGCAATACGTAATTGGCCATTATTAAAAAAAAGTCCCAGTGCTGGAGAAGGTATGGAATTAAGCCAAGCACCAGAGTTCTTCTCAAAGGCAGCCAAAAGACGAGCTTTCGAAAATAAATCATCTTTCGAATCTTCAAGTAACTTTTGTTTAATAGCTTCAGTAATAGGAGTATCAAAACCTTTTTGTTTAAAAGAATCGGGTAACTCAATGTCGGGTAATAAAGAATGAAATTCATCTTTAGCTTCTGACCAACCATCAAATTTCTTGGAAAGCGCCATCGCAATTTAATAATTTGTGAAAAATTAATTTGCTACCATTGACAGAAGATAAAAAAGCAGGAAGTGCCAAATCGGAAACTTTTCTAATACCAAGACCACCTTGGTAAACTGGAAGTGATGCTTGAATTTTTGAATTATTTAATAATTGAATGTTCAAAAGCTCTTCCAAAGCTGAGTATAATACATCATCAAATTTTTTAAGAATTTCTTTGTACAAAAATACCGGTGACGTTCGTAAGATGAAAAGAAGTTTTGGAATAAAAAAACAATTTTTAAGAAGAAAGAAAGCTGAATGACTCGGAAGTAATTTTAGAGTGTTAATTAATGTTTTGAGTTCCACTAGTTTTTGATTCAGAGATTTTAAAATTGAAACTTTTCCAAGTGGAGACCCTAATAGTGTTAGACAATTTGAATTTACTTGAGGAATATCATTAAAATCAGGTATATCAACAGGATTTCCAAACACCGTTAATTCACATTTAGAAAAATTAATTTCGAGTCCCATTAAAGCTGCTTCATCTCGAATTAAACGGAAATCTTGTAATACATTTTCTACTGAACCTCCAATTGTGCCATCGTCAAGATACCAAACATTTAAAGAACTTGATAAATTTTGTGAAATTTTTCGAAGAGTGATACAAAAAAGAAGAGGACCAAGTGGATCTCCTTGTTGAACACCTTCTTGAGATTCCAAGGTGTGGTTTTCATAACTCAGATAAGAAGGACAGTCATAAGCAGATTTAATATAAGGTAAGAGTTCTGAAAAAATGCTTTTTACTTCTTTTAACATAACATTCCTTTGAAGACAATTGAATGCGTTCTTGAAATCAATTTTAAGCAAAATTTTATCAAAATCATGATTTTGAAAAGCAGAAAAAGTACGTGTTGTGTGCACTGCTGCTTCAGCACCATGTTCAATTCCAAATCCAAGTTGATGAGGAAATAGGATTTCAGTTGCCTGTTGTTTACACGTCATTACTGCCAATTTAGAACAAAGCCGTCTCAAGGTATTTCCAATTGCAATAGGACGGACTCCTCCGCTTGATTTGTTTAAAGCACATAATCTTGCACCAAAAAAAATTGCACAAATTTCTAACTTTACATCACCCTTTAAAATAAAGTTGCAGAATTTTGTCAAAGATGCTAATAAACGAATCGAAGATTCCCCATTGGTTTGTAAACATAAATCCTTTAAGTGTTGAAAGAAGGCCGAAAGAAGGCCGAAGGCCGTGAGAAAGAAGGCCGTCTATTCCAGCAGCCGAACCGGGATTAAAAGAGGCGATAGCTTTTGAAACTTGTTCAGAATTAATTTGTGGAAATCGACCAGAATTTATATCTTCAATTTGAATTGAAAAATGATTAAGACACTTAGGATGAAGAATTTCTAAATTTTGCAGAGTCTCCATATTAGGTGTAGCGATACTTAAATTTGAAGAAGCAATACGTGCAGCACCTCGTATATCCATATCATCAATTTTTTTTTAAATTAATTTTGTTCTATGTTCCTCTAATGAGTATTTATTGTTTTTTTTGTTTCTAGTAGATAAAGGTTTTCGATCATCTGAAGTGAATTGAAAATTGTCATCAATATAGTTTCTAAGACGTGATAGAATCTGGGAAGTTAAAGAAGTTTTTTCTTTTTGGTTTTGCTTTTGATTAATACCAAAACAAGAATACGATACAAAAAATAATTTCCTCCAGCTGGCTATTGAGTTTTCTTTGACAACTTGTTCAAGCAATTGTGAGAGAACACTTGCAGCTAGTTGACGACAACCTCTTGGAAGTCTACTTGCAATACTACATTTAGCTTTCATCAAATCATTTGTCAAATTTCGAGATTCATCAATTTGCAGATCTTTGATTTGAAGAGGAAAATTTGAATTATTTCTATGTGATTTAGAAATGTGAATTTTCAATCCATGACTACCACTATAAAATTTATTGCAATGTGGACATTCAACTCTATTTAATTGTGAAATAACCATTGGATCATTACTGTAAATTTGGCTGCTTCTTAGACATTCGGAATTACCAATCATCAAAAAAAAAAGATCTTTTAAACTGTAGGGCAGTGGCGACTTACTCAGTTCAGTCGCTGCTAAATATCATACCCAAATCAGATTAATTTGTCCAAAATAATTTTTTTTTTCCAATAGACGTCAAAATTCCAAAAAAAAAAAAAAATTTGCAAGGATTCAAATCAACCAAAATGAAACCAAATTCAACGGCAATCCGTTCAGGAACGATAGTTTCTTAATCCAGTACAGACTGTAGCAATTATTAATGTTTTTTTTTCTCGTTTATTGAATAAGAATTGTAGGAGCTCAAAATACTAGCTGTTTATCTGACAGTTCTTTAAGTTTTAAATTAATTATAATAATGTATATATACATAAAAAAAAAAAATATTCAACTGTTTTGTCAGTTTATCTTTTTTAGCCAACTCGAACTTTAAAGTTCTAGATTTGCCCTGGCAGAAGCCCTTGAAATGAACCAATCAGGATTGGTCAAAACTAACCAATCGATTTGGTTAGTTTCAGGGGCTTCTGCCAAGGTAAAATCTAGATCTCCAGATTCGGTGCACCTGTCAAAAAGCTGATTTAATATCGGGCTTCAACTGTTCTGTAAGTTTATCTTTTTTAGCTGACTCGAATATCAACACTAACCATTCCTGATTTGTTCATTTCAAGGGCTTCTGCCAGGAGCTTCTGGCAGGGCAAAATCTAGATCTCCAAATTCGGTGCACTTGTCAAAACGCTTATTTAATATCGGATAAACTTCATTTAAATAATATTCAACTGTTCCGTCTATTGGGGGCGCGTCGTTTGCCCTAGGTTAATTAGCGTCATAATCGGTTTATTTTGTATTCCTATGACATCGTTTTAATAATTGTTCTGTTTTATATTCCTATAATATTGCTTAAATAATCGGTTTGTTTTATATCCCTATTAGTCGATCTCGGGAAACTATGTTCGATCGTACTATGATCCGGATAAACTGTGTGCGAGTTGATGAATCCTTTGTTTTTACGAGGTATGTTTGAGTTGGATCTTCGTTACCGGTGTAAATAAATAAACATTGGTGTTGTCCCTTGGAATGTTCTATATCTGTACATATTCGTTTTAGTATTAATCGAGTAGTCTCTTTAATGTTCTATCAATCAAATAGATAAAGTGTACAAAATGAATTTTTTAATTATTTTACCTCATCCTCTCCCCGTTTACATGTACGTCTGATACTTAGAACATTTAGTTTTTCTTTAACTCTTCCGGGAGCTTAGTAAGTGTTGTAAAGGCGATCACGCGGGAAAATTTGAATTATGTAACTGGGTTACATTACAAATTCTTGAAATGGCATCAGGTTCATCATCATCATTTTATGTAGTTGTAGAACAAATTTATTACATATATTTTTTGGTAAGATAAATAATGCAAAACTAATCCATTTATAGTAATGTTTTAATAAAAAAAAATGTACATCAATATTGCATTAAAAACATAAATTCAAACAGCAAATATTGCTAGAATTATTACATAAATTATATTTATTTTTCGATCGCAAAGGCCCATCAAATTGTTCTGCATTTTCCGATTGATGATCTACAGTCTATCCAAAGATAGAAGATCGTTACGTCATGAATGTGAAATAATGACGTACTTAATACCAACCTCAAATTTTAAAAAAAAACTAACATAATCAAAATGAATTTAAGCATAAATTCTTCATTTAGTACTAATATTAACATTGCTATAAGAATAAAGTCATTATATGAGGTATTAAGCGAGAAAATGCGTTAGAAAGTTTTGGTTTTAGGGATTATAGTGGCTTAGGTTGCACCTGGCTAATGAATGGTTTACCCCCAAAAATTTCACAATTTCACAAATAATCGATTGTGTATTGCTGGCAATCTAGATCGATTGTCAGTTACACTGCTTAAATCATAGCATAAAGTCAGGTTAAGTTTTGTGACTATTGCTATTCTTGTGCTAAGTTTTGTGAGTATTAAGTGACTGTTTTGTCGATAATCGATTCATAGTCATATCGCTTTGTAATAAAAGTAAGTAATAATTTGGCAACATTCAATACAAATTGCACATTGAAAAATATTGATGTAAATAGACCTTAAGTCTACGTCATATAGCATTAATGACGTAACGATCTTCTAACTTTGGATAGACCGTATACATGATGAACACAAGTGTAAATCCCCATCTGTTCGATAATCTTCTGGAAGATGTTGCGAAACTTTTTGCAGTTCTAATGATTTAGCAAATTTTTGTAAATTATACCAATGGAAAGTATATCAAACCCGATGTTTCAAATTGATCCCAACTTTTTTTCATTTCTAGATGATTAGCAATAAGTTTGCCTATTTTTTCCACAACATCCTTGCTGACTGACATTTTATAATAAACAAATCAATATTTAAATGTTGATCGGCGTTTTATAATAAATTCAATTCTACTAATAAATTAAAATCAATCTCCATTTGTTTATCATAATATCTTAAACACTCCATCATAGAATGCGACTGTAAGGAATTTGATATTGTTGAAATCAATGGTAGATCGTAATCTTAGTAGAGTTCTGTTTAGTTTTTTAAGTTAACTTGTTGTTTTATCGAGACATAGATGTCGCTTTAAGTCATTCTCATATATAATTAAAATATCATTACCGACTGAGCCTTTTTGCGATATAGTCATATTATATGGTAGTCCAGCTTTTCAATAAAAACGTGTCTTTAGTTAAAACTTAAACTGTCTATTGTTTTACACTTTAATACATATCCTATAAAAGGTTATGGGCCCAGACCACAAGTAAAGAAATAGCAGTTTAAATCGGAACAGAAAACGGAGAAGTTCTCCGGTTCTCCAAGTTACACGTCAAAGTTAGAAGAATTAAGAAATAAGCTAAAACAAGCAGGAGAAGAGATTACCGAAAAAATGGTGATGACGAAAATTCTAATAACGCTGCCTGATCATTTCAAGCATTTTAGATCTGCTTGGGAGTTTGTATCTGAAGAAAACCAAAAACTCGCTGAACTGACATCAAGACTGCTTCTTGAAGAAGAACGAATGAAGTCAGCTGAGGCAAGTACAGCTCTAATAAGTTCAAGAAAATTCTCAAATCCAAAAAAGGAAAATTTACGTGCTACTTTTGCCATAAACCAGGCCACATTGCAATAAATTGTTTCAAAATAAAAACGAAAAGCCAAAAACAGAAATAAGTAAGAAATGTACTTTCTGTAAGAAGACAGGACATCTATTTGAAAATTGTTGGTTTCGAAGGGGTAAATCAGAAGCTGGAGGTTCTTCGGAACCAAACGCTTTTTCGTGTGTGACCGATAAAATTAGTGCAAATGACTGGTGCATGAATTCGGGCGCGAGTGAGCATATGTTTTGGGACAAACATTTATTTGAATTCTTTGGTGAAGTAAATACTGTCAAAAAGGTCAAGATAGGAAACGGAAGTTTACTCGATATCAAAGGAAAAGGAAAAGTGACACTTTGGGCAAATACAGAAGAAAAATCTATAAAAACGACACTTTCTAACGTTCTTTATGTTCCAGATCTAAAGTTTAATCTATTTTCAGTCGGATGTACTCTAGACAAAGGCTTTCAAATGTTATCTGACAGAAATAAATTCGAGTTTGTTGACCGCAGTGGTAAAGTTTGTGCAATTGCAAACAGACGAAATAAATTGTACACAATGCAATTTACAAATGAAACCCAGTCGGAACAAGCGAACGCATCATACGTTACTGAGCGCACTAAAAATGAATAAAACAAAAAATGAAAAAAAATTGTAACGCAATTAAAATGGTTGAACCTATGAGCATTTGGCATACTCGTTTGCCTGATCAGAATATGAGACAAATAAAACAGATTTTGACAAAAGAGGGAATAAATTACGTGGACGATAAAGATGCTTTTGTGTGCGAAAAGTGTCTTTCTGGAAAACAACACAGGATTCCGTTCCAACTCCAGAGCTACCAAAACTTTAGAACTATTGCATGTCGACGTTTGCGGCCCAGCGGCCCAATGGAAATCACTTCGCTAGGTGGCGCAAAATATTTCTTATTATTAAAAGAAATTACTTGGGGCACATCATCACCAAAGAAGGTGTCAAACCAGATCCCAAAAAAGTTATCGCTGGTCGAGAGTATCCAACCCCAAAGTGTGTAAAGAACATTAGAGCCTTCCTAGGTCTCGTAGGATTTTACCGCCGATTTATTCCGGAATTTTCTCATCATGCAAAACATCTCACTCAACTAACGACGAAAGACGTCCCCTTTACCTGGACCGACTCTACTGAAGAAGGCTTCACGAAATTAAAAGATGCACTTTGCCCAAGCCCCGTATTAAAATACCACGATTTCAATGAGCCGTTTACCTTAACAACGGACGCATCTGGATTACCCTTGGGGGTAATTCTTAGCCAAAAATTTAACAACGTGGATCATCCCATAGCCTACGCAAGCAGACTCATGAACAAAGCAGAGACGAACTACTACACGACTGAACAAGAATGTCTGGCAGTAGTTTGGGGAGTTAAATATTTCCGATGTTACCTCCACGGAAAACAGTTCACTGTGGTAACCAATCACAACAGCTTGCGGGGTTGGTCAAGAATTCTAGTAGCCGGTTGACGAGATGGGCTTTAACCCTAGCCCCATATGACTAACCCATGGACCGGACGAAAGCATGGAAATGCTGACGCCCTGTCCCGATACCCGGTAGAAAAAAAGCCATCCATAAAGAAGAAGAATACGAACCAATGTGGGACCGGAATGGAATTCATCAACTTCAAGAACAAGACCCAAAATTACAGCCCCTGAAGAGACATAACAAAGATTTCTATCAAGACTATGATGGAATTCTATATAAGAAAAGGACCGACAACCAAAAAGAAGACCTATTGGTTGTACCGGAGGGATTTAAAAGACGACTTTTTCAAGCATATCATGAAGCGCCAACTGCCGGTCACCCTGGAGCAGAAAAGACATCCCAATCTATTGCAAAGAAGTTCTATTGACCGAACATAAAAAAAGAAGTAAAAGATTGGTGCAAAAGATGTATAAAGTGTAGTTTGAGAAAAACATCTCCCCACCTCAAAGCAGCTTCTTTTCAGATGTTTGAAGAAGTTACCAGACCCTTCGAACCATTAACTCCGACATACAATAACAATAAAGATATATTGACGTATCAAGACTACTTTTCCAAGTGGTTGGAAGCCATACCAATCCCAGATCAAAAGGTTAGTACCATAACACGGGTCCTTTTTGAGCAAATTATAAGTTGCCATAGTGCCCCAGAGTAACTCCTCACTGATCAAAGTATCAACTTTCTATCGCAAACAATTACGGAAGTATGCAAAATTTTACACATTAAAATGTTTCAAACGACCCCGTACCACCCCAGTGGAAATGACATGATTGAGCGTACTCATAGACAATGAAAGATATGCTTTCCCACTTCATCAATCGAGATCAAAGAGATTGGGACGATTGGTTACCCTATGTGACTATGGCCTATCGAAGCATGGTCCACAGCTCAACAGGAGAAACCACCTACTTTCTAATACGTGGGAGAGACATGCAGTTGCCTTTCGAAGACATCCTCACAGCTAGCAGAAACCGATATGACGTAACAGAAAACTACGCCAGTGAATTGATGCAAAGACTAGCAGATCTAGTATTAATGAAAAATGTAGCACCTCAAATTAGAAAATCTCGGAAACTACAGGTGCGGTGACAAGGCCCTTACCGTATAATCAAACAGACGAGTCCCGTGAATTTTGTAATACAAGACATTAGATATACTAAGACCATCAAAGTACATAGCAGCTGAAGAAAATCAAAAATTTCTTACCCAGAAGTCCCCATGTAAGGCCACAGAAATTCATTCCGACCAAAGGCGGAGAAGAAGAAGTGTCAGCCAAAGCTGAACCCAACATCGAGGCTGTACGGACCGAACAAGACCCAAATCGAAGATTTGAAGACACTACCTCCCCAGAATTCAGTATTGCCTTCCAGTTATTTCATGACGAAGGTACGGGAAACTACGCGTTTTACGAGAGCTTACTCCAAGATGAACAAATGGTAGAAGAAAACTCCGATGAAGAGTCGCCAGAACAAAGAAGAAAGGATGACGCAACCCGAGAATCAATTACCTATAAGACTCCTACTAATCAATTAGCAGAGACGTTTAATCCTTTCACTCCCAGTGAACCCCGATTCCAACACCACACCCGTAGTCAAGACCCGGTCCAAAATATGCCCTGGGTTCTACCTAAGCAGATCTAAACTTAGGACAGCAACTTTCTGTATTGCAGAAGAACCACCCGTGGAATGGACGATTTCAAAAATCAAGGAGGAAGATCTGACCGCCTTAGCAAGGGACCAGTCAAGATCCTTCCATGGATTCGATCCAAGAGAATTTAATGCCCTAAGTTTTGTTCCAGACTGCTACTCTTTCCCCTGGACCAAAATAATCCTCATCAACATCCCCCCTCGCATACGCTAACTACATCCAGGACTTATCCGAAGGAGTTCTATTTATTAAAAAAGCCAAGATCACCTTGACTGACGAAAGATAAATTTTAGCAATTGACGTCGACCTACCTAACCATGTAGAAGCAACCAACTAAATCCGGGAGAAAATGGATCAACTCACAAATGTCAGTCAAATGCTAGTCAGTACTATTCCCGGGTATTACCTAGAATTTAACCAAGAAGAAAGGACCATTACAAGTCGACGCATCCATAACCTACAGCAGACCTTTAGGAGCATTGTTCTGTACGTTCGTTTTCGTTTTGTTTTAATTCATTTATTGTAAAAAGACAGAGAGACATAGATTTTTTGCTTTAACATTCTTAGTTTCGAGAAGCGGCGAATTTTGTGTTTTTGCACTGTTTTTGGCGTTCGAGCGTTCACGATCGTGGCCAGCGGAGACGCTCTCCCGCTTCGACCGTTAACGTTCCGTAGTTCGCTTTTGCTATTCGAATACGCGCCGTATTACTCGCAACTCTTTTCGCTTTTTATGCATTTCGCTGTATTTTTCCTGCATTTGCTCATTCGCTTTTCCTTTTCCTTCGTTTTTCGCTTCGCTTTTCCTTCCCTTTCGCTTTCGCATCCTGCTTCGCTTTTCATCTTTGTACCACCAGGACGAGGATTCACCATCATCAACCTCAACGACAACAGCAACCAAAGGTAAGTGCATTTTCACTGTTCGCCGTTTTTACCTTTTTGTTTATTTTAATTTGGTGCGAAACCGATTGAACTTCGCATTAACATTTTGGTCCTTCGAGCCGGATTTTCCGGTACTGGCAGTTCTATCGTTTTCGTACCATTTTCTCTCTCTCTCTGTCGATTATTAATTGAATTAATTGTTTCGCTTGACTTTATCAAAAGTCCATTTTGTTTCGGTTGTTTTACGCATTTATTCTGGTGCGGGTTTTTTTGCGTCGCTTTACAGCAGTTTTTTGTCGCTCGCACTGTGTGTCGGTTTCTGACCTTGATCTATTTCGTCGATTTTTGCCTAGATTTTATTTCTGTCTCTTTCGATTTTTTAACTGTCTCTCTCGTTGAGTTAAAATTCGCTTTCGTTTTATTCGCTTTCATTTTAATTTTCGCTTTTTCTCTGTCGCTTTTCGAAAACTCGCTTTCGTTTTTTACGCATTCGTTTTTGATTTTTTGCTTTTCTGTGTCGCTTTTCGAAAACTCGCTTTCGTTTTTTACGCTTTCGTTCCTAAACTTTCAATTTATTTTTTCGTGTCAACTTGTTGATTACTATGGCCGCCGCCGCTGCTAAATTGAAACAAGCAATTGCGCTTCGTGAAGATGTCATCTCGCGTTTATCGGAGCTAAGACGCGCTGCGGAACAAGCCCACAGCGAGGAAGAAGCATATGAATTTTTGTACCTTGAGTTCAAAACCAGATATGTTCACATCGACGGTATGTTTGACGAGTTTACTCAACTCCAGGGTACCATTTTGACTGCGATGGCTACCATCGAGGGTGCCGATTTGAAGGAACAAATGAAAGTTCGGGAATTGTTTTATGATTCGTACTATCGAATTAAGGCCGTGTATAGTGATTTATTTGACGGGATTTCGGCCCAAGTGACTACGCCAGACGGTACGTTGGCTAAGAGTCAGGTGAGGCTGCCGCGCTTAGAGTTACCTAAGTTTAATGGGGATCTCCGTAAATGGAAACCTTTTGTCGATATGTATACCGCTACTATTCATGAAAACGCCGCGCTGTCAAATGTAGAAAAATTCAATTTCCTAACTTCATGTCTCGAAGATGCTCCATTGTCGTTGTTGGAATGCATTTCCAAATCGCACGATAATTATCCGATCGCTTTTGATACCTTGTTGAAAAGATTTGACAATAAACGTTTATTAGCTTCGTCACATTGGAAAGCCATAGATAGCGCACCAACTCTTTCGAATTGCCAGCCTTCCGCTCAATCGCTTCGTGCGCTTATAAATATTTTTTTGGAGAACTTAGCAGCTCTGAAAAATTTCGGTTTTGCTTGCGATCAATGGGACTTTATCATGTTGAAACGACTTGACACAGAAAGTATGACACGTTTCGAACTCACAATTGGTTCTACTGTTAGTTCTTCGGAAATGCCGACGTTTGCTTCGCTCATCGCCTTCGTCTCACAACAATGCAGCGCACTTGAGAATGTGAATGATGCCGCTACACCTTCAATTCGCAAACCTTCCAATGTGGTTCGCAACGTTTCTTCTTCGGTTTCTCGTTCCGTTTTGCCTAAACGCGGTTCTTCGTTTTTCGTGAAAACTAACAATTCTTGTTCGCTTTGTAACTCCGATCATTTAGTCTATAAATGCAATACATTCCTTGCCAAAACTCCGCAAGATCGCTATAGTGTGGCCAAACAGCAGAAGTGGTGTTTGAATTGTTTAGGGTCAAAACATCAATCAAAAGACTGTAAGTCAACGTCTGGATGTCGGATATGTTCGCAACGACATCACACGTTGTTACATTTCCAGACCGATCGACCTGATATTTCGCTTCCATCTACTAGTTCCGCGCCGTCTTCGGACCATCCTTCGAATTCTCATCAGGTTACTTCGTTTACTACGATGATTCCTGCCAAGTCTACGGTCTTGTTGTCGACCGCTGTTGTTGAAATACGGAATTCCAAGGGTGTCTTTGAGCCTGTGCGTGTACTGTTGGATAATGCTAGTCAGGCAAATTTCATTTCCGAAAGTTGCGTTTCTCGTTTAGGTCTATCAAAATATTCGCTATCGTTTTGCATCAGTGGATTAGATCAAATGAGTTCCAAATCTTCGTCTGGCATAACTTGTACTTATCGCTCTCGGTATGCGCCGCGCCGGGAATGTTGTCTAGAGGACGTTGTTATTCCCAAGATTTGTGGGGATATGCCCAATATGTCGTTTTCTCCGCCGCCGTGGCCGCATCTGTCAAATATTAACCTAGCTGATCCTGAGTATCACGTTTCACGAACCATCGACATGTTGATGGGGGTTGAACTTTTCGCGCATATTATGACAGACGGCCGATTGAAAGGTAAAACAGAGGAACCAATTGCCTGGAACACGACCCTCGGATGGATTCTCATGGAAAAAATTAATCTCCACTCCAACTCTGCTTCGCTATCTATAAATACCTTTTGGTCGTTAGTATCGGAACCTTCGCTTGATTTGGTTGTCAAGAAATTTTGGGAGATAGAAGAGATCGCGCTGCCACCACCCGCTTGTCCAGACGAAGTTCGCGCTGAGACAATTTTCGCTAACAATTACTTTCGTCAAGCGTCCGGACGTTATGTCGTCCCATTACCATTTAAGGCAAAACCTCCTGCCTTTTTAGATTCAAAGATTATTGCCCAACGTCGACTAATTGCGCTGGAAAAACGGTTAAATAGGGAACCTTCGATTAAACAGCAATATCACGATTTCATGGTAGACTATCGTGACTCTGGACATATGCATTTGCTTGTCGAATCGAATGACACTCCTTTTTCGTATTACATTCCGCATCACTGTGTGATAAAAACGGGCATTATTGAATCTAAATTGCGTGTGGTCTTTGATGCTTCGGCAAAAACTTCGGAACAATTCTCGCTAAATGATTCGCTTTTGGTAGGTCCCAAACTTCAACCAGACATTGCAACGTTGCTTTGTCGTTTTCGTTTTTTCCCTGTCGTTTTTACCGCTGATGTCCGTCAAATGTATCGGCAAATTTTGGTCTCAGAACAGCATCGAATGTATCAAAGGATTTTATGGAGATTTTCCTCAACAGAACCGAGTAAAACATATCAGCTGAATACAGTTACGTATGGCGTTTCATCCGCTCCGTTTCTAGCCCTTCGGACAATAATACAACTGGCGATGGATAGAAAAGATCGTTTTCCTTTAGCATCCTCAGTGCTATTATCAGACGTATACGTGGACGACATTGTAACCGGCTGCAATTCTATCGAAGAAGCTTTAACGCTGCGCCATCAGCTGACTCAACTCTTGCAAACTGGTGGATTTGAGCTTCGCAAGTGGGCTAGTAATCACCCCGACGTTTTGGATAATCTTGACAAAACTCATTGTCAAATCGACCCGCTTTCGTTTGATTCCGACGAACAACAAATTGTTAAAATTTTAGGTTTGCAGTGGAATTCAAATCTGGATTGTTTCACATACAAAGTGCAGCCTTTAGATCGCCCCTGTACCAAACGAACTCTTTTGTCAGAACTCGCTCGTATTTTCGATCCTATTGGATTTCTCGCCCCTCTTACGTTCTGTGCAAAGGTTCTAATACAGCGCTTGTGGGCTTTGAATTTAAGTTGGGATGAACAACCGCCTTCTGAGATCGTTGATCAATGGTCAAATTATAAATCGCAATTACCTCTATTAACCAATCTCAAAATACCGCGCCTTTGTTTTGCTTCGATTTTTACGTCTTGCGTTCTGCATGGTTTTTGCGACGCGTCTGAGTCGGGATACGCCGCGGTAGTTTATGTTAAATTTACTGATGCGGTTGGCCAAGTTAATGTTCATTTACTTTGTGCCAGATCTAAGGTTGCGCCGCTTAAGCGAATCTCCGTTCCTCGCCTTGAACTATGTGCAGCGCTGTTGCTCGCCAAATTATTGGATTTTACCGTCAAAACTTATGAAAGTTTGATCACCTTTGACCATTGCTTTGGTTGGTCGGACTCGACAGTAACGCTCGCTTGGATCAACTCTTCTCCTCATCGTTGGAAAACTTTTGTGGCAAATCGTGTCACGCAGATCCAACAACTCGCACCTTCGGTTATTTGGCTCCATGTTCGTTCGGAAGACAACCCTGCAGATTGTGCATCTCGCGGTTTATCGCCTTCCGATTTACTCTCGTTTTCGCTTTGGTGGGCGGGGCCCAAATTTCTACACAGTCTCGATTCCGAACTCGTCGCTTCATACAAACAAGGGGTCTTACCTGAGGATTCTCTCAAGGAGAAGAAAACAACGATGTTGACAGTCGCAGTCGCAAAAGATGAGTCGATTCCGTGGGACGACTTATTGAATCGTTTTTCTTCGTTGCGAAAGATTCAGGGTATTGTTGCCTATTGCCGTCGGTTTATAACAAACTGCAAATCAAAGATTCGTAATTCCGCTCCGCTGTCAGACCAAGAACTCGACCATTCCCTCAGAATCCTTGTAAGGCATGTACAACAAGATGTCTTTCGTGATCAAATCGCTTCGTTACAAGTTGGTCCTAGAAATAATCCGTTCCGGAAATTATCTGCGTTTTTGGACGCAGCCGATGTCCTCAGGGTGGGCGGACGGATTCGCAACTCTTCGCTATCTTTTGATGCTAAACATCCGATGCTACTTCCTGCCTCTCATCGTTTGACTGAGATGGTGATTGAGCATTTCCACCTTCGTTACTTGCATCCCGGTTCACAGACGCTTCACTGTCTTTTACGACAACAATTTTGGATTTTGTCTGCTAAACGCATTATCTCTCGTATCGTCTCTAAATGCATTCGTTGCTGGCGTCTGAATCCTTCCGTAGTCCAACCCCCGATGGGCGACTTGCCGACTCTACGCTTGTCCCAACTAAAACCGTTTTCGTGCGTCGGTGTTGACTATGGCGGTCCTTTCAACGTTACCCTTGGAAGGAGTAGAGGGATAAAGAGCACAAAGGCTTATATCTGCTTATTCGTTTGTTTCGCAACTAAGGCCTTGCATATTGAACTCGCGTCAGATTTGTCGTCCGATTGCTTTCTAGCCGCTTTTCGTCGTTTTATTGCGCGCCGTGGCCGTTGTTCGTATGTTTTTTCTGACTGCGGCACAAACTTTGTTGGAGCCAATAAGTTGATTGTGCAATTTATTCAGGATGCTGCTGTCAAGGAAGGTTTCGAATGGCATTTTAATCCTCCGTCTGCTCCTCATTTCGGAGGCTTGTGGGAAGCCGGAATTAAATCGGTCAAGACCCATTTGTATCGCGTTGTCGGCGATCAAGTCTTGACATTTGAAGAACTGTCCACGGTACTTATCCAGATCGAATCGCTGTTGAATTCGAGACCTCTTTGTCCGTTGAGTAATGATCCGAACGATCTTTCGGTTTTGACTCCCGGCCATTTCTTGTCACTTGAGCCAATTTCGGCCGTGCCGGATCCAGATCTTACGCACCTCGCTCTAAATCGCTTAAGTCGGTGGCAGTTACTTCAGCGTCTCCACCAAGATTTTTGGTCGCGTTGGCATTTAGAGTATCTGCATACGCTACAACAACGGAGTAAATGGACGATCCCTTCGACTCCGATTGAACCTGGCACGTTAGTATTGGTCAAGAACAATTTAGTTCCACCGAGGGATTGGAATCTGGCTCGTGTTGTCGCAACTCATCCGGGTCCAGATGGAATTGTTCGGGTTGTAACGGTAAAAACCGCTAATGGCGAACTGAAGCGCCCAGTGGTCAAGTTGTGCCCACTGCCTAATCCTTCGATTGTTTAAAAACCGTTCCGCGTTTTTGGTGGGCGGTATGTTCTGTACGTTCGTTTTCGTTTTGTTTTAATTCATTTATTGTAAAAAGACAGAGAGACATAGATTTTTTGCTTTAACATTCTTAGTTTCGAGAAGCGGCGAATTTTGTGTTTTTGCACTGTTTTTGGCGTTCGAGCGTTCACGATCGTGGCCAGCGGAGACGCTCTCCCGCTTCGACCGTTAACGTTCCGTAGTTCGCTTTTGCTATTCGAATACGCGCCGTATTACTCGCAAGTCTTTTCGCTTTTTATGCATTTCGCTGTATTTTTCCTGCATTTGCTCATTCGCTTTTCCTTTTCCTTCGTTTTTCGCTTGGCTTTTCCTTCCCTTTCGCTTTCGCTTCGCTTTTCCTTCCCTTTCGCTTTCGCATCCTGCTTCGCTTTTCATCTTTGTACCACCAGGACGAGGATTCACCATCATCAACCTCAACGACAACAGCAACCAAAGGTAAGTGCATTTTCACTGTTCGCCGTTTTTACCTTTTTGCTTATTTTAATTTGGTGCGAAACCGATTGAACTTCGCATTAACAAGCATACTAAAGACATCCCCTCAAGAATAAAGAATTAAGCGAGACGTAAGCAGAGAAAAGAGAGGATTAATCAACCCTGGAGGATCAGCCCTTAAATTTCTATTTGGAATCCCGGACAACGACGACCTGGTCTACATCCAAACCCAATTACAAAACATAACTGTAACTCACCGAGAACTGGTACACATAACCAAAGCCCAGACCTCCCAACTGAATGTCACGTATCATCTAGTCAAGGAGAATGCAAAGAAACTGGAGAAAGTCAACGAAGCAGCCCGACTTCTTAGAGGAGAAATAATTGCTATTCAGAAGCAAGTGCAACAGGACCATAATCATGTGCTGAGAGTGTTCAACGCCCACTTCGTGGTGAATGCCAACCTGAGACTACTGGAATCAGTATTTTCGTCAGTAAAATACAAAGTTAACGAACTCATGTTAGCGTTAGATCAAGCCGCAGCAGGGAAGCTGAGTAATGCTATACTCCCTCCCCTGAATTGACACCAGATACTCCGGCAGATTGAAAAAAAAAACTACCAAATGGATATGCGTTTACATCCCGTCAGATTAATAGACATCCACATCTTTTACCTCACCAGTACTACTCAAGTCGCAGCATTCAAAGATAATTTTACCACAATTCCGATCACCACCCTAAGATGGAACTTTGAAATAGCTACTACAAAAAGTAAGAATTGACAGGATGCTTGGGAAAGAAGACGAGGTCTGCAAGCCAATCGCTATCAGACACTTCCCGGAACCCAGTTGCAACATGGCACTATACAAGAAGCATCCGGCAATGAGAAGTCAATATTGCAGTCAAAAAATGGCGCTACAACCCAGAAACCAATTCATTCGAATGGAGGGAGACAACAAGTAGGCTTGCACCCGAACCAAGAGGGGAAACATGGTTATCACCTGCCTTGAAAAAGATCACGGTATCATCTCCCCCCAAAAAAAAACTGTTATGGAAAAATCGATGGCCACACGTTATTACCCCCACAGCGAGGAAGGTACCACTTTGAACTCCGATGGAGATAAATTGAATGTACCCGGATTGATCATCTCCGAGATGTCCAATGACGTATTCCCGGAAACCCTGACCGAACTAGACATTGAGAAAGTGAAGAAAAATAACTTCTCAATTACCGATATGGAGATGGGACAGCTTCAATGGACGGCCAATCAACTTTAAGTGCCAGACATTGAAAAAAAGAGCAGTCGCGACGCTATCTATCTCTATTTGAGAATAGGTATCCTTGTTGCACTAATTTCAATAATCTGTTACCTTCAGAGAGTAGCCGTCCACGCGTATAGAAGGAGGAATCAAAAGGTGATCCCAACAACACCGAAATGCAAGTCCTGTCCGTTCCCAAACCCAGAGTAGAAAATATGGTAACTCCTAGTAGTAGTTTATATGTTATTTTGTAAAGGTAATGCAGCAATCAGTATAGGTATAGTCAGCAGTCAAGAAAGAAGTACCTTAGTTAGGTATGTTCTTACACCTGAGGGATAAAAAGGTACCTCCCAAATAAGTAGTATAATTAATTTAACTCAAGTAAAATAGGACAGGCCTATAGGTATGTTAAGTTAGCAGCAGTGAAGTAATGTCGGGAGGCGGTTCCGCGGCCGCTAGGGAGCATAAGATACCCAACAAAAAGTATGTTAAGTAAAATCGATCTATTTTGAGCGAGAGTACTTCTGGCTTTACGTTGTACACGTATTTCTCAAACACCCTGTATACATAAGATTAATAAAACACAATTTTTATTTTATTTTTTTGTTCATATAATTATACACTTATAGTTCTAAATATATTAAATCCACTCTCAGCGGTACTGATAATTACTCCTGTTAATTGAGGATGCCAATGCAATTCTTTTATATTAGTTTGTCCTTGATGAATAAAAAGAAGCTGTGGTGGTAAACCCTAAAAAACAAATTAACAAATATATAATACAAACAGATATATATAACAAACTTATTGCTTAGATATTGAAAAAAATCTGAATTTAATTTGTAAGCATCGTCAATATTATAAAATAATGGATAAAATCCAAAATTCAGTACAAATTTCTAATTTTTGTAATAAATAAATAGTATTATTTTTATTAATAAAGGTCTAATAGTAACTCTACGCTTTCATTGTAGAATTATTATATTATTATATTAATATATTATTATATTATATTTAAAAAAAAAAACTGCAACGGCAAAAAGCTTTTGGAAAAATTTAAATTTATTATCACTTATTTTATTTATGTATGAGTGTAAATAAAATAGTATACAAACCTCGGTGGAAAGTTTCATTACTGTCCCTAAATGTAGATGAGCCTCGGCAGAAATGAAATAATTTCAACCTCGGTTTGTAATATACTATTGAATTTTCGAATTTCATAAATTCAAAATTAAAATAAAACAAAAATTTAACAAAATGATACTATTATATCCTCTTTTTTTTAATGAATAAACAAGGCACGAAGTGGCTTTGTTGCTTGAGCTTGAGAGAATGAGAGAGAGTTCTTCTTTCTTTCTGACTCCCTCCACCCTGGCACACAAGCGGTCTCCGTAAACTTGTATATAAACTATTATAGAAAACTTAGTCCAGTTGCCCTGCCATTTGGATTGGAAAAATTTTCACACCAAAATTTTATGATTGATATTTATGTTTTTTGGGTCGCTGTTCATGAATATGATGGTTAAAAAAATGTAGACCCATGGCGTTCGGAGTTATGGGCCTTTTTTGACCCAAAAATAGCCATTTTTTCGATTTTTTTGCGTTTTTGTCGATTTAAACAAAAACCACACAATTTATCGACTAAACAGTAGTAAACAAAGTTGTAGAGAAATAAAAAGTGCGCCGAATGGCAACAAGTAGAAATCTCTGAGTTACTCGGGGCCTTATATAAGGCCCATTTTGTGCAATTTTTTGGGTAACACAAAAATTGAATTTTTGAATACCATTTTTTTTTCCAAAAACTTAAAATTTGCCCAAATGATAGTATTTTATGTGTACTTTTGAACCCAATTTTGTTTTTTTGTTTATCTATTTTTTTGACTCCATAATCCGCCATCTTGGAAAAAATGGTTTTTCTATGATAACTTTGGTAACAACGGGTCGATTGACTCAAACCAAAATGCAAATTGAAGAGTTTGAGGTCATCTATAACATATTCAAATTCCAACCACTTTGAAAAAAAAATGGAGAAATGAGACCATTTTGAAAAAACCTTGCCCAGAAAAAATATTTTTTCTTAGATTAGAATACTCGTATGAAATTGAATTTTTATATCCAAGTAGAGGACACTTTAACAAGTATTTTAAGCCCTTGTCCGTCTTTTTT
>CAUVYR010000202.1:0-21986 GCA_963556235.1 Cryptophagus acutangulus | reverse complement strand
AATCATATAAAGTAGCTGATAGACATCTGTGGATGGCTTATACATAAAACGTGGCATAAACAACACTTATTTTTTACTAACCTTAGTTTTGGAGCCTTTCTTTTGGACACAATTCTTCGCTCTTGTTGCTGCCGCTGACTCTTCGATTTTAATTAATTTAATTTTATCTTGCAATTCTCTAACTTAATTGAAGAAATTTGTGCAAAGAAAATCTATTTTACCCTCCAGGAAAGAAGATTTGGCATACAAACATTTTGCGAATATTTTTTTGTATTCGTTAATTCACATCTCAGACATTTTGAAACCCAAACGGATCACCCTGTATAGATATAGAGAGGTATAGTAACACCTGAATTTTACATTAGTCAAACAAGTCTAATCTGTTGGCTCGTTTAACTCTCCTCGTTCTACTCAATTATTATACGATCAATTTCAAGAGTTTAGCTTAGTGGCAAACTTTGCTACACTTCATAAAACAACGCATCGATGGGATGATGATCCAAAAAGTTTTGATAGCTAGATCATCTCATCTTCTAATATTGCGAAATGAATCTTTACAAGTTTAATTATGTACCACTGCATTATATTCTCACATTCTAGCGCTATAAATATACAAACGATTTCAGTTGATTCAGTTCTTGACAATTCTCCTATTTCAAGTAGAAAGTTTATATAATTTTTATCTTGTATTTGTACGTTCTGTTTTATCTATCGATCTCGGTATGGGCGGATTTCCGACCATAGCATGGTCTATCCAACCTTTATCAAGTGTATATATTATTAGCCATTACCATTTCGGCCGGAAATTTGAATGGAAGGTGTGAGAAAGCTAGATGGACGTGTATACGCGTTCATTTAAAACGACTCCCCTGGTCCGCATTGCAAGGGCATATTTTTGAGAGGGTTGATCGTTGCTATATAATAAATTATATTTAGGGTTCAATAATTTATGATTTTAATAATAAAAATCTAAACTACAGTTTTAATATTGATTTTTTTTGCTAAAACTTCTCTCATTAATTATCTTCACGGTTTGTTTAAATTTGATATTGCCTGCAGTTAAATTGGTATCAAATTGTATATGCGAGTAATAGTCCTTAATTTAAAAATGTAATATGATACGAATTCGAGGGATTTAATAAAAACCCGTAGGAAAACGTGAGTTCTAATACTCTCTTGAAATAATTTGTTGTAATAGCTTTTATTAGGTTTTTGGTATAGTATTATATTTATCATAGTATATTAGTTTTTTGCTCACGTCTTGCTGGAGCTCTGCAGATACGAGACATATAGGGTTACCAATTACAATCTTTGTGGCTAACACAATTAGCGTCATCATGGCCTGTACACAGCTCTTTTCTCATCCATGTAAAGAAACCAACTCACGTGCTTCCAAGCGAATCTGTAATCTCAAAATTTTTTGCCACTGCACATCTGCCTTCGGACATATGATCATGAAAAATGTGGTATTTTTCCTATATTTCTACATGCAACAAAATTTATATCGAATTTCATTTACTGAAGATAGATTCAACCTAAAAGGAAAACTTGCAATTTTAAAACAGTTAACAACGTTAAATTAAGCAGACCAACTTCAAAGGTGTCAAAGCCGAGGCGAACTGAGCACGTCGTTGTCAAAGACTCGGACAGCCGTATATTTCAACCGCCTATTGGAAAGTCCGGTCACGCGTTGCTCCGGTAAGCAACAATGGCCCCGGAGACAACACTGCTAATTGCATTGGCTTCGTGCGTTGTCTACGGCTTTGTTACAGCCACCAAACCGCAGATCGGTTCTAATTCAACAGCTCTCTTTACTTCCCATCCAATGGAAGTATGATGCATTCGTTGTTGCTGAAATGGACGGACGCATCATTACTGTTCTTGTGGTTCTATACGTTTCTAAAAATGATCGAAACCAATTATGAAATTGGACAATAGATTAACTATGGTAATAATTATAATATTGATTAGTCAACTTTATATCATGGAAGCACTTGGTATATTTAGCGACATTCAACTATTCGCATAGTTTCCCCAAAGCAATGAAATTGCCGTGTGGGGGTTGTGATTCAAACTAATTCAATTTGCACAGATTTCAATTGGAATAATGATTCATTTGATGGTTTTATGAAATTATACAAAAGAGAAAGGCAAAGCTTCTAATATATTAGATTAATACAATTTAGGCAATTAATATAGCGTAGTTAATTAATAATTAGTATTATTCCAATATGAACCGACAATTCTTTTAACGACTGATTGATTGGATAGAGGATGTTGGAAGCATACAAGAATTTAACGTAATCGAATAATAATTGCATGCAAAATAGAGCATGAGTAAATGATGAGCGCCCACATGGCGTCAAGCTCTTAATGCATAATCATATCCCAAATATTAAATACCACACTATTAGATTCGTGTAAATTTTGAAAGCGTCACATCCCGTGGGCCTCACATACACCAAACTTTGTAACTAGTAGTGACAATGGCGGTCTGCACGGCTAATGCCTCTGGGAGAATAGCGTGCTACGTGCTCCTTAGGCAATAACATGCTTAATTGATGGATACCACTACTATATACATACACAGAGCGAGAACGACGAACATGGGATTAAACCACCACAACCAGAAGTATCACGAATCAAAATATCTCTTTTTTATCTCTGAAATGGGATTGAGCGTTGGCGTTTTTTTAGTCAAAAACTAAAAAAGCTAAATTTAATAATGAGTGATAAAGTCAGCATTTAGACCGTTTGGGGATTATAAATTTTGATGAAGCTTAGTGAAATTCTAAATTTTTTTTAATGGTCTTTTTAACTATGTGAAACTACCCGCATTTAATAAACATAATTTATTTAGGGAAGCCTGGAACTCCGAGCCCTCTCTTTGTATAGGGGATTTACAATATGGCAAAACTTTAGAAGACTCATTTATTTAGATTTGGTATGCATTTATTGACAGAGTTGGGAGGAATTAAAATAACCGGATATCAAAAGGACACACTATAGTTAAACCACTTTTCATGTAAATGTCTCTTCTGACACTGCAGAAAATCAGGCTTTATTCTTTAGCTTTAATCTTATTAAATAGTATGTTCTTGCAGCGTTGATTCAGCGTGATTCAGAAGCAAGGGTGGTGTTTTTCCGCTCGAGCAACTCTAAGCACAACATTAACTAATTTATTTATTAAAACAGTCAATAAATTCATTTTTTTTTCTAAATTAAATGAATACAATCACATACAGTGGGTAATAAATCATTTTGCGTCTAGCTCATTTATTTAATGGATTACTAGACTTCTTTTTCAAATAAGCGGTAGAATGATCAAAATAAATTAGTTGGTTACGTGACCTCTTAGTATACGTTATACGGAGCCTAATACTATCCACTCAGTATCTTAATAAAAATAAAATATTTTCGAATTCGTTTAGGTAGAGTATGGTGGCTCACCACACGCTCTATGTTGTCTAATGTTAAACCGCTTGTTACCGAGTGTTCACGCACCACGCTCTGTCGAACGCGCGCCCTCTCTAACTTTATGCCTCGATGGTCTCTACGCAAAATTATGGATGCAGAGGAAAAATGATCCGGTTAAACTTTGTAGTAGTATATATGTACGCTTTTATTTTATTTTACTATATATAGTTGAAATTGTAATTATTGAAGAGACGCTTCGGAGTAATATAAAAAGCAAACACTGATCTAATTTTTCAACACGTTAAATCAACTAATCAAGGGCTAGGGCATTTGTAATCAAGAGTTTCAGATTTACACTCTGAGTTTACACTCACACTTTGCTGAAAATTGTTGTTTTTTTTCAAATTGTGCTATACTATACATATGAATATTGAAACGTGTTAAATGATAAACAAAAAAATTTAATGTGATTGTTCATCTTCGCGAGAACAAAAGCAAAGTAATTGGACAAACGCCGAGGCAAACACATATCTTTTGCACCACCTGTGTTCGGAGATAATTATTTTAAGTTTTATCTGGTTTATTTTAATGAATCCTAAAGGCTTGCCTTTTAAGCTTAATATAAAATTCATCTGACCTTTAAAGTACTATAATTAGTAACATTCTTTAGCTTTTATTTCTACCGACAAACTATAAAGAATGCCATTTTTTTAGCATAATGTCAACGCCCCCTTTTCATGAGGCTCCTACCCTTTTCAGGATTAATTATTTCGGTTGAAGTATTTTTAAATGTAACGATTTTTTTTCAACAGTGTATGTGTAAAACATGTGCGGGTGTAACTATATGAAACTGATCGAAAACGTGATTTTTATTCCTTGAAAAGAACGTCTAATAGAATTATTAATTATTAGCGCATTAATAACTTCTAGTAAGGCTAATTAACAATATCTGTAGCAATTAATTCGTGGTCCATGATGACATTGCAACAAAGATGTTATCAATCTACTGTAATCACATGATACTCGGGCAGCCGGATCGTAGATAATGACATAACCCGATCTAATTTAGTCTGGCTCTACTATTACACTGGGTTGTCAAGGAGTTTGGCCTGCAGGTTCTATCTAACCAGCCTATCAGCGCACTATTAATTACTTGCAGTGGTTTTCATGTGTTTATTATATTGGAAATTCTTTTTTGACATGCAGGCACACTATGTGATTGATGGATTTTACGGCATTGCATTTATTTTAATCATGTTAAAACAATTTCTACACGTTGTTAAATACGTTAAACACAGTTTTGCAATAAAATTAATTATTTCAGTTCAAATGGCGACAAGTTGCTGTTAGTTTGCAATGCCCGACACACATATTTATTACCATTAATTGAAGACAACTTGTTCCATCAATAAGGAAAGCACTAATGTAGCTGCATCTAAAGCGTAGCCATCGCATAAATCTAGATTCATAAAATGAGCTCTAAATTAGAACAGAGTTATCAATAGTAAACTAAAGGTGAGTAGTGGGAATGTTTGGACAAAATCAAAAAGCAAACTTCAAATACTGACCGGTTTCGATTTATATCTTAAATCCTCATCAGAGTCTACAATAGTTAATTGTACAGCTACAATTGTTAATTGTACAGCTTTAGTACAAAGAAACAAAAATCGGTACATACAATAGTGCATAACAGTCAAAAATTCGCCAGTCAATAGTAACATGACTGTTATGCACTATTAAATGAACCGATTTTTGATTCTTTGTTCTAAAGCTATTTTTAACTATTGTAGACTCTGATGAAGATTTAAGATATAAATCAAAACCGGTCAGTATTTGAAGTTTGCTCTTTGATTTTTTCCAAACATCCCCACTATTCATCTTTAGTTTATTAATTTCTGGACGAAAATACAATTCAAGAGTTATCAATGTACTCTGTATCATAGTTGTATCATAATGTACTCTGTATCAATCGGTGAAATAGTTAATTGGAAAATAAAGCTAAGTCGGCTCCCTCTGTAAATATTAAGATAAAGTAAGGCATGCGCTGGAACGTGTGTTAAATGTAAACAGACTCGTTCTACTGTCAAATGTCATTGACCATTGTTTGCCTTCATAAATGCCGGACGTTTGCTAAAGCACAACGATTTGTAGTTGGGTTTTTACATATTGATTGAAAATTAAATAATTATTTAAGATGTAGCATATACATGCCAGAAATATTCATTAGATCGATTTAATAAATGTGACTGACCGTATTTTCATTATATCAGTTATTTTACTTTTCAATAGCTGTATTCTTTCGAGCCACAGAGTACAACTGAACCTGAACTTACTTACATTACTCGAACGAATATTACGTTCACTAGTTATCATCTTTAGGTCTGTTCTATAAATAATTAAATCTCGAAAATGATTGATTAACACTAAATTTAGACCTTTTTGCATCGTAAGCAAGAAATTTTTTTACAAAAAAAATGTTATATATTATCTTACAAAAATATGTGGTTGGTGGTTGATATCAATTCTGGTATCTGTCGAAATGGTTTTCAATTTCTAGCACTGATTCCATAAATCACTTTTATGTCTCCAGCATAAAGCAAAGCATGTTCATTTTTATTTATTTACTTCGAAAGCAAATCTAGCTGTAAATAAAATTTGACCAAATCTTTTTGAAATCATCTCACGATCGCAGCACGTTATCACGACATTGTGCAGATGTCTATACAACCAGTTTCCCTCTTTGGAACTTAACTATTTCCCGCTTTCTACCTACTTTACTTGTGATTTACAGTCTAAATATATTAGTATAACTACTGTACAAAAGGCTAAACCATCACATTGCACAGTAATAAGAGAAAATGGGAAATGGAAAAAGTCATTGGAGCAATTCAGAGACGGACTAGAGTAATATAACCCCTGTTAATCGAGCGTAGAACATATTTTAATGCAACCGGGCTTCCGCAAGCGGACAGTTGTGTATCATAACGATGCCAAAACTGGGGTTCAAATGATTTTGCTTCTTCGACAAGGAACTAGCTAAAGAAATTGGAATTGTTCATAACCTTTTTGATCATTTTTTTGTTATTAAATTATCCCATGTATTTCAACGTATATGGACTTATTTATTTTATTTAGGGTGAAAGAACTAGAGTTTTGTATCTATTTTTTTTTTTAATACTAAAAGTAAACAGCTATTGGTATTGCAATATATTACGCAAAAGATTGGACAAAAGCGATGTTCACCAAGTACGTGTACCTAGTGTTATGCATTTATTTTTTCTTTTCTTTGAACTGCATTAATAATATTTTTCCGCTCATTTTTGAAGCCCTTTCGGTACTAATGTCCGATGAGCAACTACTAACTCGCAACTGATATGAAACTAATGATGCACATTTGGGCTCACTCTGATAACGTGTGATTAATGATGCGTTAGTGTATTTTTCAGACACCCCACTCTACAGGGTGGCTAAGATTATACTAGCTCAAATCAGTCTTGAAACTGATTATTATTGTGGCTATACAAATTGGACGATGTCATAAATTTGAATGACATTCAAAAATATTGTGCTGCCAATGTGCTGCTGATTGAATCGCAATATTTTATTTCTCAATATCGCATATATCTTTTGTTAAAATTTTAAATACTTCTATGTTAATAATTGACATAGAATTCCAACACACAACATTGACAATTATTGTCAATGTTGTGTGCAATGAGAAAATTAGAGTTTAAAAAATAAGTTTTCCAACTGAAGGAATCTATAAATAACGCGAGAAATAATGACTTCTTTGCACAGAATAAATATCGTTGTATCCATAATATATTTAACGCTTTTTAGAGGACATATTTATCTTACTGTCAAGCTTTCTGTATGCCGCTTTCTTTTCAATAAAGTTCCCTTTTGTGATTCTTTACCGTCCACATTCATTTTGTTTTTTTCCAGGGACATTCTCCATATGTTATTTTTGTTCATCTAAACAGAAACGCCTTGTTGTTTTCATTTTGAAATCTGAATTCTTAGTAACATATTGTTTTTTTTTGTGTGAGTAATTAGATTGAGTGTGAAACCGCTAATATGAAGCAGTCAAGCACAGTAGATGTTTCTTAGATAGTATCTCTAATAAATAGGGTAATATTAACAATGCACTAACATTACAACTACATACTTATAAGTAGGTACTGTAATGATTGTAAATCCCTTCAAACAAAACAAGCAGAATTAGCGATTCAAGCTTTATAGTTTGTGTTATGTAATAATGTTTACTTTAGATCTGAGCTCTCGTTATACATGATTATTAGACTACGTGTTGATAATCTAATACCCCGTATATAAAATCAGTTAACGTTCTCTACTTTTTTTTGGTTTTAAAAACCATTTTGAAATAAATATTATTATATCTTGTTTGTGTTATTTGTGTTGTTTTATTTGGCTAACGCAACCGGTTTCATCCATAACTTTCAGTTCTCTCACACACTTTGTTTTCTTTTGTTTCTCTAGACAATGTGGAACTGATTAACTTCAAGTCCATACAAGATTGGTTTAATTATTTATAAAAAAAAATATATCCAAACAATAACATTCCTTGTTAATAGCACTCAATCCAAGACCTCGCATCGCTCATCCTGTTCTTTCGGAGATCATTATCGATTTTTGTTAATCATTTCAATTTAATAACATTACACAATAATAATTTGTTACGAGCACTTTGAAGAAAGAAAAATAAGTACCTATATAATATATTTATATAGATTTTCTAGTTGAGCAAAGACATATTTACTTTTTCCTCATATGAAATTGGAGTTGTAAACATAAAAGAACAGATGACACTGCCCATAAAAATGTAATCCTATTAATTCGTTCTGGGTAGAAAAGTTTGTCGGCGCCGAGGGTTTTCAGAGAAATGGAATCAACAATCTGTAGGAATGCCAAGTACAAATTGTCTCAATATAGAGATTGGGTGCGATACTGGCCCTTACTTTGATAGATTAGACATGTTTACAACCTACAGATAGACGATACAGGATACACTATTAGATTGTCGCGAAATTTCTACGGACGTATAGGACGAAAAGTATTTTATAGCAATGCACCCAGACTTTGCTTAAAATTGAAAACATGATAGAAAATAAAGGAAATACGTTTCTAAATAGTAAAAAATTTAAATTTTAAAGCTCATACAATTCCATGTTTATGGATTGTAAATTATTCCCTAAGTGATATATTCGCAATTATAGTATTATAGTGGTATATGTGGAGTGTGAGTAAATTATACGACTATTTTGTCAGGTTGTCTAATTATATTGCGTGCAATACATAATAAATGCACTTATATATGCACATATCATTTGAATTATTAGAGTTACTTTTTCATCTATAGGGGTAGCTTTAAGGATATGAAGGGTAAACTTTTGTGTCATCTTTAAGGGTTAGCTGGTAAAAGTTTTGGAAACAGTACACATTGCAAAAACAATAATTTATCGATTTTTCAGATATTTGGCTCTACTTCAATTTCCCAGTACGGTGATTTAAAAATACCTTTTTTAAAGATTTCTTAGTGAATAAGCGCCAACGCAGCTGTTTTTCTGGATGTAATGCGGGCTAAGTCACCAACTAAATTACAGTTATTTACAGTAACTACTAGATAACGTTATTACTCTATTACAGATTTATTAAATTGCATTCTTCTATTTATAAGTACTATTATATTATAGGTCTTTTTTACTTAGTTTACTTAATTTTCGGCATTTATCCAGTATTGAATTTAAAACGCAATTTATTTTATTTTTTGTCTATTATAGTATATAAGGGTTAAGAATGGTGGTTTACTGATTGAAGATCAAAGTTTGGGATTTTGACTAATATCTAAAATGACGTCTATTTAATAATTGGAATAAAAGCTCTTTTAAAAACAACGGTTTCTATGGTTGTTTTTCTAAAAATATAATATGTCGATTTTATTATAATGTAAACCGTAACGAATTACTTACTGTTCTAGAACGGTAAGAACAGTTTTTAGGTGTAGCAACCGTCAAATAAACATACCGTCAAGCAAACTGACACGGTAAATTAACAAAAAATACTGGTTGTGCAAAAATAGTTATTTGCGCTACTAGTAGCGGTAAGTAAACTTTTTTGTCCGAGGTAGAAGTTTGTGTACCGAGGCGGAGCCGAGGTACACAATCTTCCGAGGACAGAAAAGATACTTACCTGCGTGTTGCGCATTACGTTTTTCTCACTACCAATTTGAAAATCATTAGTAAACTCTACTAAATTAATAAACTGACATTCCATTTATATCTATCAAAAAGTCGCGGCACACTGGTTTCGTGTTTATATTTATAATATTATAAAATCTAGTCGTCTATGCTGAATGGTTGCTAAGGCAATGTATAATTTGAACAATAATTTTGCACATTCATTTGGGTGTTGTCAGTCCTGCACATTTAATTAAAAATATGAGCGATTCAGAAGATTCTGAAAGTATAACCGAAATAGAAGTAAGTGCAAATGCAGCTCGAGCGTCTCTACTGCCGGAGAAGTCGAGGGCACGGTATGAAAGAACGTACAGTACTTTTAATGATTGGTGTATTTCTAAAAAAGTCAAAGAAATTAATGAAACCGTATTCCTGGCATATTTCAATGAAAGAGCTTGTATACTTAAGTCTCCATCTAGTTTATGGAGTGAATATTCGATGCTGAAATTAACAATGTGCGTACACAATAATATCGACGTATCAAAATTTAAGCAACTTATTTCATTTCTTAAAAGAAAGAATGACGGGTACATTCCCAAAAAAGCTAACATTTTTTTAAAAGAAGAAATAGAAAAATTTCTCGAACGCGCTCCCGATGATACATGTCTTTTGATGAAAACCGCTATGGTATTGGGAATTGCTGGAGCATGTCGTACACATGAGTTATACAATTTGAATTTTGAAGACGTTGAAATGAAACCGAATGTCGCAATTGTCAAAATTTTACAATCGAAAAATAAAATTCCCCGAAGTTTTGTAGTCAGTGGTGGTAACGGCAGTATTAATTGGTTTAATATCCTTGAAAAATATATGAAATTGCGGCCTAATAATACTAAAGAACGCAGATTGTTTATGCGTTACAGCAACGGTAAATGTGTACGACAAGTAGTAGGCAAACATACTTTATCTGATATACCTTTTAAAATTGCAAAATTTTTGCATTTGGAAGATGCAAAGAATTACACGGGCCACAGTTTTAGAAGAACCTCTGCTACTTTATTAGCTAATATCGGATCAGACGTTCTGGCTTTAAAGAGACATGGAGGATGGAAATCCTCCACAGTCGCAGAAGGATATGTCGGAGAATCCATTCATAATAAAGTAGAAACGGCTAATAAAATATTATATGGAGTTCTTGAAAAAGTTGATACAAACATTGAAAAAGAAAATATTGACAAAGTAAACATCGAAGCAAACATTAATGATATTGAAATTATAAATAACGCTTATTCTATTTCAAATAATCAAGAAACGAAAAAAATTGATCAAAAAAACAATGTTCCTTCAATTACCCTTTCAAATTGTTCAAATTGTTCTGTTAGTATTAATTTTAATAAATAAATTAAATTATTTTAAATATATTCCTCATTCGTTTGGTATATTTTTAATTTTTAGACACCCTAGCGCGGAAAGTGTCCTATCGCGGAAAGTGACCTAATGCGGAAAGTGACCTGCCGCGGTAAATATTGTTTTTACATAGTTACGGCGCGTTGTTAAGGTAGCTAGGTGTTCTACTTTCCATTACATTTGATTTTTTATCAATGTAATGTCAATTTACCTATATGGTAGTGAGAAAATATGTTTTTGCGCCTTCATACGGCATGACTAGATTTCTACATCTTAAAATCCGCCAGAAAAGGGTTTTTGCCGGCCTCGGCCTGCAAAGTGTTTCCATAGTTACCGAATTGTTACAAGTACTTACACCGTTTTCAGTACACCATTTTACAAATAATTCGTATTCTTTCCAATATCGGCCTGAAGATTTTTGTAGCAATAAATTGTTTATAACATTTTCTGCAGCTTTTAAAATATGTTTTGGTGTATCCATATTTTGAAAGTTTGCAATTACTGCATATGACATTGACATTTGTTAGTGTCAAAAGAAAACAAAAGATGGCTATCTATTTATTTTTTTGCATTGTCAATTTATTATTTAGCATTTTTTTGAAGAACTATGTATTTATAAGAGTATTCGACACAAAAAATATTGTACGCAACATGTCCGGAAAGATTCCTTGCAGGACACGCCGACTTTCAGGCCTCCGCCTGTGGCGTCGGCCTGAAACTCGTCTGCTTGTCCTGCAAGACACTACTTTCCGGACTTGTTACGTAAATAACTATTTTTTGACAATCGCATATGAAAGCAGGCTTTTTGCTTCCATTTGACAACAAAAAGTTGACGTTGTCCGAGTAGTTGTCACTTTATCGCTCGCTAAGTCAAAACAATAAATTTAAACAACTTTTGTTTTTAGAAATGATTACTTGGTTCAAATGCAAATCATTAAATTTGCATTTTTGCAATTTTAATTTAATTTGAAATCGATTGTAGGAAACATTTTGTGTGTATTTATTCTCTTCACCATTATTAGCTTTTTCTACTATATTATTGGATTTTATAGATTTTTACTTTGTATTACTTTTCGTTTTCTTTACTATATATAATAGTGGATGCATATACTATCATTAAGACATAAATATAGAACATTTTATTATACGCTCTATTATTTACCAATCGTTTAAGTTTATTTATATACGAACGTAGTTTTATTGCCTGCTTCGGTTTCAAGTATATCCATTTATAACTATTAATAGTTAATAATAACCGTATACCTACTCGACAAATTTTATATAGAATTTTCTGTACTATTTTGCCTTAATTTTATAAGGTTTGTCTTGAAGTAGCTCATTGAAGGGGCTGTCTGCTAGGTCGGAAATTCGATAAACCATTAATAGTGGCAGATAAGGCAGTAAAAATGATTAGGAGAACATGTAAAAATTTTTAGCAACCGTGTAAATCTTATGATGATCAATGATTTCTCAATGAAGCATGGTGTGCTCAAAATAGTTATGGTTAAACACTTAGAAAAAGACAATCTCTTGTACAACAATAAAATTGGATTACTATCTTCCAAAACTTATAAAATAATGACATTAAATATGTTTTATAAAGTATTATCTAAAATATGCAGTAATTCAATAGTAAGATAAAACGTTGTAAAAGGTTACATTTTATTGATATTGAAGGTGCTGTAGTAAGTTATTAATTTTTTGGTCGAAAATAGCATGGTAACGTTCCGATTTTCCTGTCAGCTAGTTCAAATCCGTTTCAGTTAAGAGGAAAGTATGTGTTCATTTGCACTTTAAGACAATTACAATTAAGGCCATTGCCTTAATGATAGGGCACTTTGCGTGTTAATATAATTCGTGGTTTCCAATACCCGATCCATTAGCATGCGCACCATGGCTTCCAGATATAACCAGATTAACATCTCCTTTGTAACCTTCTCTTCACAGGAAAATGTGGGTGATAGTATGTGGTATGCACGGGCTCTTACAGGATAGGGTTGTACATAGTCACTCTCTCTTTATATATGTATACACGTTCTCAGTAATTACCAACAGAACTCCTTGCGTGGCATTTCGTACTATGTCTGCCAAGATTATTCCTTTAATGCTTTGGTGGAGAAACCGCACACTCCAATTTCTCTTTCTGATATGAATTGAAGAGAATGCAATTTCACAAACCCAAGTTAAATTTCATAATTTCCAAACAATTATATTGCTATATTTGGTAACATCAAACGACAGAAATCATAATGAAATTATTATAAAGTTTAATTTTTTTTATCAAAAAAGCAATCACTTGGCTGTGAAATAAAAACTGTTGAAGCAAGACTCAATAAGTCAAGTTTGTGTTACTGATAAACGTTTTGGGGCATGTTTATAGAACCAAGCCAAAGCGATATGGCGTTCGAATGTGCGGAAGGAGCGGGTACATACCGCTATTTTGAAAACATTATTTCCGCATGAGCGTCTCTTTTGAAAGCGCTGGGTATTCGCTTATCGAATACAAGCAAATAGCGATATATTATACAGAATAGCGCGGCTAGTAGCCCAAAGTTGCTGCGGAGATGCAAATGGATTTGCATTTCTTGATATCCGGCGACTATACTACACCTTCTTACCTTACCCAAGAGTATTAACACCTCTCCAGTTTCCTGAATAGTAAATATCGCAAGTCCACAGTGGTTGTTTCCTTTTACGAAGCCATTTTAACGCTCTCTAAACAAAGCTTTTTGATAAAGACATTTGAATAATGTTTTTTTTTTTATGTTTTTGCATAGTAGCACCAAACATCGATAATTAAATTATTGAAACATCAATCCAATAAACACTTAACTAATCAAAAGTTAATACCTATGCCTAAATTGAAAATACATTTTTTTGATCATATCAAAAAAAGTCTATGGTTTTGATGGAAAATCAAGTCATTGCAATATGCTCCAAGCCCTTAATAGGATCATGGTTTTGTTTAAGTAAAATCCGTTATAATGTACGAGTTTAATTTGAATTCATTTTATTTATGAGCAATACATGATTGGAACACAAAAAAAATGCACACGTTTAATTGAATTGAAAAGAATATTGTAACATGAATGAGTTGTAAAGCTTTATCAGTCTAACTTTCGGTGAATAATAATGAAATAGTAATTGAAAAATTGTAAATAAATAATAGATACATGTCAGTTTTGTAATTAAAATCGGTTGATTTATTAATAAATATTTTTTTTCAAAGCCAATGGCATTAATTAAATTAAATTTTAATTAAATAGTTTTCAATCGAAATTTGTTTTGTGAATTATTCAAAGCCCACAAAGCCTCATTTTCTTTTGTCTTTCTTAAAAACAATTATTACATGTTTCCGTTATCTTCTTAAGGGGACGAGTTCAGTAAATTTATGGCACATCCAGTAGCTACGGAATCTACGGAAAAAATAACTTTTTAATAAAAAACATATT
Organism: Cryptophagus acutangulus; assembly: GCA_963556235.1. NCBI lineage: Eukaryota > Metazoa > Arthropoda > Insecta > Coleoptera > Cryptophagidae > Cryptophagus > Cryptophagus acutangulus. The sequence continues at coordinate 7,513 of CAUVYR010000202.1, read as the reverse complement.
TTGAAATGTAGCTGGACGTAGATCATACTTCATCATATTTATTAGTTGGAAATATGATGTCACATCGAGTGATTGAAAAGTGAGAAGAAGTTTGAAAAATTGGTAAAGCAGTTTTTCGCTTTATTATTCCCGTATAAATACCCAAAAATATCAAAATCTACCGAAAATAGAGAAATAAAATATCTTTAATCGAATGTTTTTCTTTTTTGAGTAATAATCAATTAAGAAAAATATTAATAAAAAAACAGGGTCTTATTATTCACATTACGTATGTCAATTTCCGAAATCCAGGGCAAAAATAATATTCACATGCGATTAAAGATATTTTTTCCCTATTCTCGAGAAGCTTTGAGTAGCTTTGAATATTTTCTAGGGGCTATAACAAAAACAAAAGCTGCTTTACCAGTTATTGAAACTTTTCCTAACGTCTCGATGCGACTTTACGTTTTCAATTAATAAACAATATTCGCCTTGTTTATTCTTAGTCAGATCTCAGTACGTTTTGAGTGATTTTTTATCAATGTTTTTTTTTATCAATGTAGTAAACACATTTCTTTTTTGATTATTACAAAAGAAGATTATTATTGCATTTGAATCAATAACCTGATCAGCGTTATTGATTCAAATGCAATAGTAACATAAGGATAAACAATTGAAGTTGAAAACATGTGAGGTGTGTTGTCATTTTTTATAGGTATACATTATAACGCGATATTGATATTGTTTTATGTGGGTGTTCAAGTATGTGTTATAGAACTAATGCTATTTATAGTGAAAATGTATGTTGAGAAGCCAAATTTATACTTTCAAATGTGTGCATATCTTATGCAACACATCTGTGGGGAGAAACCGGGCAAACGTGCTTTTGCAGCGAGTAACCTGATATCCTCCAAGCTATTGATGTTTTCTTTACTATATTCTTGACGTATTGACAAGGATGCACACATTCGTATGCTCGAGAGTAACCATACAGCATACAGGAAAAAAGTGTGTATGAATGAAGTGCGCTAAACCTTTAAGGTTTTAAAAACACTTCACACTTACAATAATTCAGTAATCCTTGAATGTTTTAGCATAATGCAATTGAATATGCTCGTACATGTGGGGTATTTATGTTTGCTTTCGCTGTTGGGAATTATTTCATTTAGGTTTTATTATAATGTGTTTGTAGATGCTGTAAGTATTAATTCCCTGGGAAAGTATTGATAGAGACAAGAGTATCACGATCACGTAACTTTTCTCTGCAGAGAAATGCAAATGAATTCAGAATATACAGTTATTCAAATTGTAATAAAATGCCACGAGAAATGTATATACTCGTACCGTACGTTGGGTTTCTGTTTTCTTGCTTACACTGCTTATTATTGTTGATTAATGTTAACTAGTAACATTAAAAAATTTGCTGGAATAGTATATTCTGCAACGAGTGCGGAATGAGAATATTCAGCCCGAGTGGAAATTTGTCACACGAGCCGAAGGCGAGTGTGACGGTTCTTTTGAGGGCTGAATATTCATTCCGACGAGTTTCAGACCATACTTTTTCTAATACTATCGACAATTAAAATACGTCAGTTTTTACGTTTTTAGGCAATTAGTCGATTTTGGCAATTAGTTCACAGAGGTCGCCGCTATAATATATGTATTAATAAACAAAATTAGTTATATAAATGTCATAAACAATATTCTAAATATGAATGATTTAGTTGATTGAATTATAATATTACTAATATCAAGAAATTAATAAGTTAAATTCATTAATCAAAATACAATAGATTAATGTTGCGTCAACTTCCATGAGATGGCGCCACATGTGGTCATTCTATCACTTGTATAAGAATGAATATTCTTGCACTTGGTGCAGAATGAGTTGAGTACATTCTCAAATTAAAATTAGTTCAAGAATGTTAATATTCTAAAATAGTATTAGAAAAAATAGTGAATCTACGCATTCAAAAAAATGAAAAAATTTGAAACTTTGAACAAAAAAACACATACGGTTTATCATGTCAACTAACTTGAAATCTAGTGTTGTCGCAGACATACAGACTTACTTAATAAAACACAATACTTTATTAATTCAAATTATGTTTTATTGCAATTGCATTTACAGCTTTTTTATATTAATTTTGAGTTTGGATGGTTCAAATCCAGAATAGAATTATACACTCTGAGTAATGTAATAATAATTGTATAAACCACAATCATTGAACGATATTAGTATTTCTGAGACAGACATGCTAGCAAGTTTACGTCAATCATAATTCATCGTGGCAATCAAGACAGTCATGACAAAGGCCAATTCTAGTATTATACTCTAATTTTGTAGTAGCTTTGGGTATATAATAGAAATCACAGCAATAGAGTACATTAAATATTAAGGCTGACATTTTCAGGGTGTCAATCAAGAGAAGTTCGAGACGCTGCTTCAAACTTTAGATGTTGTGTTTTTGGATAAATGTTAGATCAGATCAGGAATAATAAATTTGCTATACTGGTAAATTGAACTCGTGTAGTTTTACGCTTTGCAGGAAGAAAAGCAATAATACTAAAAGTTGCAATATCCATAAACATATATAATCGTGTAAATATATATTCGTATGTATATTAGAGAAAAGAGCGCACAGGTGTTGGAGTAGATATAAACTTGTATACTAAAATTATGAAGGATCTAATTTTGTTATCGTTTTTTTTTGCAGGGATCGTGTTTATAGACTGAACCTGAGCAATATCAACCAGTCAAGTTGTGAGGTAAGCTTTCCATTTCTATCACTACCTAGGTATACATAATACTAAACACGAACTTTCATTTGAAATATAATTTAAGCGTTAGTTAGTTATAACATTTTATTACCACCACATCCCATCAGTATATGTAGCTACGGCCGCCTCAAAAAGTATTGGAGTTTCAAATTTTATGGCTGGCGTTGAGACGTGGTTGAAATTACGGGAAACTGGATCTTAACGATACAACTGTTAGGGTCTAAGAAGATTCATGTATGCAAGGGTCAAATTCGCTCTGTTTTACGGCTTTTACTCCAGATACTTTTTGAAGTGACTGTACCTATGTCGGCTATTACACCACGGTATGAACTTACATCTGCAAGCAAAGCAAGTAGATATTGCGTATTACGCAGCATGCTCTGAAAATTACCTTCACATATAGAAGCGCTCATATCGAAGCATCATAATGCATGATGAAGATGACACTTTACTACCGCACCGACGTGAAACCAGCTCGTCTTAACATCACTGTATTAGGGATTATATTTGCCCCTTGATTATAAGTTATGGGATGTAGTGTCACTTAGATCCCTTCTACATGTTTACTACACCTATGTAATCTGTAATCATCTTTGCCAACTGCAATGAATATTTGATTAAATCATTCTCCCATAATAATATTTTCGAAATGTGCTGGGGTAGTATGATGTATTTTTAATAGAGAGTTATTATACTCGTTGATCGTCAGACTTCTTGTGCTGACTAATGTTTCTGTGCAGAAAGAATAAAACTTGAAATGAAAATAGTTTTGAGCAATAACGTAATTAATTCTCTGTATTAGTTCGGTACAAAAGTGCCTTTCGAGCAAATTAATTTAGTAAACTATAGTTATAACGTGTGCACACAAAGTTAGTTGTCCAGTTGGCTGGTGTTCATGTGTAACCAGATATATAAGTTATGAAATGAAATGAAACTCATTGTTAACTGAATAGTATTAATTTCGCAAAATCCAAATGAAACATGCATGCATATGTAAATTATGGTTGTAGAGTGTTAAATTCTGAATTCTGTCCAATAAAGGCAGAATTCTATGAGCACACATTCATTGTCATCTTATCACTGTGCAAATGCCTTTTGGACGGTCCTGTGAAACCGCACCATCGGGCCTTATCGAAACCGCAAACCCATTCACACAAATCGGCCAAAATGTAATCAACTGTACATGACAAATGTAGCGCAATAAACGGACCTATTCACGAGAACTTTGTTAGATTTTGCCTTACTTGTTTCTTTCCAAACACATTTTAATCATTTTTCATGCATCTACATATCGCCCACCATTTCAATATACAATATTAAAAAATCCATCTGTATTTTATTTTGGTTTGAATCGAGCTTGATGGAAACTATGAATGATGATATATTGATGTGAATGTAAGAGAAAGTTTTGCAAGTTTGATTTTAAATAATCCGTAACAGCTCTGCTCATATAAAATGTATGGAATGAAGTATCAATCTTTGGCGACCTCGCCAAACAATTCCCAGTTAGGGGCGTTTTTCTATTTTCCAATGATAAGTTTTGAAACGTATTTTCAGTTTCTCTCTTGAGACTGCAAGACCCCTCTATCTTTAGCCTTATACCACATCCAATATCAGTTAAAATAGTTTTTATGTTTGAATTTATTTCATTTTTTTTCATTATTCACTCACCCTCAATGCAAGGGTTGCGCATGTTACTATAGATTATGTCGGTATGTCTCTCAGATTAGATTTATCAAATTGACAAGTAAAGCAACGTATGTAAGTAAAAATTTACTGGCTTTCTAGAATTCGTATCGAATTCCCCAATCTAGTTATTAATTCTCGATTCTCTGTAACGTCAATCCCACATCACATCAACTAATCCACGGGGGGAAAGCATACCAACTTGAATTGAAACAGTTTTTTTTTGCAATCCAACTAAAGAAGTACTCAAATTTCATCTTTTGTTTAAATCCCTCTGAACCATTTTCAATTCAAAGTCAAAAGATTCGACTGGAATATTATATTGAAATAATAATTTCAGTTCATATATATCCCAAAATAATGCAAAACGTATATGATATCTTTATTTCTTTTGATAAAAGAGATTTTCGTTTCACACAAATATCATATATAGTTTAAAATTGATGACATAGTAAATAAATATTTGATGTAATTTTTTATTATAAAAAGCATCTAAATATGCCTACAAAATATAACTAAACCATGTAAACTATTTTCCCCACAAGCGTGAGAACATACATTTATAAATTTTGCATACATTAATAAGTTGATTCATTCTCGAAATTGTGGGCAGTATTTTATAAAAAATCTATATAATAATTCAACACATAGTTCTACTATATTGAAATTCATATATATTCTGGCAAACTAGTTTCGATTATAAATGAATAAACAATGCTAGAAATGATATTCCACGGTGCGTCTCTCATTGTTATGTTACAATTTCTGAATAAATAGAAATAATAGAAAAGGGTGCATTAAGAACTGAAAAAGTGAAAGAATTCTCGTACTTTATTTTCAGTCAAATCATTTATAATATTATTTAAAATTACCGCTGTTACCCAAGTTTGAATAAAAGCTCAGCAATATTTGTGTAAGAAGTGTGTTAACACTTAAAAAAGACAAATTAAAATTTAAGATTGTAGCTTATTTTTCATCAGATTACTTGAATTATGTTCAAAGTTATTAACAGAAACCAAATTTGAAAGACATCTAAGCAATTAAACTAGAAGGGGTATAGTAAGGGTTGAAAGGGCGAAATAAGGATTGCACACTATTTTTTAATATGGGTCCAATGGTAATAGTTAGGGGTAAAGGGGAAAGTTAGAAGGTGGTTCGGTCGGTCGTATATTAATTTTAATCAATCTATATGTAAATATTGATAAAATAACTTACGAAATTGGTGGAGAATTCAAGTAAGAGTCGCAACATATTCAATTTTTGGACAATAAATTTAAACGGCCAACGCGCTACAAGCGCTCAATTTTAAGGGATGAAACTTTCGACTGTAATTACACAAGGACTTTTTTGCCGAACAAATTTTTGCCTTTCTGGAAAACTTGTTATCTAGCCATTTGACGAGAAAAAATGTCATCGACAAATTGACTATGTGTTATCGAAATAAATGCCGTAAAATGCAATGTGATCATGATTTTTAAGCATAAGAAAAAAATTATTGACTATAATTACACAAGAGCTTTTTTTTGCCGGACAAATTTTTGGTATTCTTGAAAACTTGTTGCCTGGCAATTTGTCGATGACATTTTTTTGAGTCAAATTGCTAAAAGGCAACAAGTTTGAAAGTTAGACAGCATAAATTTCTCCTGCTAAAAAAAGCTTGAGAGTAATTCGACGAGATAATTTGGTGATTAAGAATAATAAAATAAAAAATTACGAACAATCAAAGAAAATTTGTTATTTAAATACATATTAAAATTTACTTCTATATTGATAGAAATAAAAAAAAACTCGGAAAAACCAAATGATGCCAAGTATCCATGGTGGTGATTTTGGTGATGGTGATTTTTAAGCATAACAAAAAAATTATCCGCACAAAAATTATCAGTGTGGATAAAATTATATAACTATTAGTTGGCATTTATAATGATTATGATTTAGATAGTCTGTCAAAATATATTTGAATATAATATAACTGTAGGATGATTTGCTTATAAACTTCTATAAACTCTTGTCTAAAATTACGATATGTACACATTAAAAAATGCAAATTAAAATTTGAAACTGAAAATTCACTTCGTAAAGACCAACTAGACTATATTGTAAAAATAAAATAATGAAGATTTATGTATTGTTAAATTAAAACTGCTGGTGAAATTGTAATTACAAAATAGTCTGAATAGAGAACTGGCACAAATAGAACAGTGCATTAAAATAGCAACGATGACAAATAGAACAACACAGACCACAGGCCTGCGAATTGGTTTAACAACAAGTAATTTGGTCACGTGTCATTTATCGTTAATGCCACCGTTAATATCTACTAAATCATTAACTCACTTAATTAACATTGTTATGATGGGCCATCCCTCGAGACTTAAGAAAGTAAATTTTAAATTAAACCTAATTTAATATTATACTACTGGTTATGATGACTGTCTAGACTTTCAACTACCCGGCCCCTCGAGAATTGAATTTGCTGAAAGTGTTCTTCCTTACATTTATAATTATTCAGAAACATATAGGTATAAAAACATTTGTTTGTTATAGAAATTATTCAGTTTTGATTTAATTCGGAGAAAAGTGCAGTAAGACATGGCATGTCTGCATGAATCCCTAGCTTCGTTTCGTTTTAATCAGCCCGGTATCACTAACAACGCAAAAACAACAACATCAGTCATGTTCGGCACGCGAGTATTTATACATGAGTACTGAAACTATTAGTCTGTCACGAAATAGGAAATGTATAAAAATAAAAGCCAATCAAAACAAAATGTGAGAGGAATTAGATGTTTCTTTGGCTTTATTTAGCCATTTAGAATAAAACTTGTTTCCTGTAAAAGTGTAACTGACAACTTTTATAATTTTTCTTTCATGAGAACGCAGAACGACATTAAAAGTAGCCGCATAGATTTTATAGACATTCTCTAAATTGGTTCCATTTGAGACTAGTTGAGCGATAAAGTCAGTAAAAAAAATCAGTAGGAGGTAGAATGAAATTACATCAAAGTAAGTTTATTAAAGCAATAACATTTGTAACAAATTCGTCATGTCAAAGCTTTAAAAAAAT
>CAUVYR010000201.1:0-33886 GCA_963556235.1 Cryptophagus acutangulus | reverse complement strand
GTAATATTTGATGAAGATTTTGCAGCAATTGAATTAAATAGATTAAAAATAAAATTTAATAAGCCTCTATATGTAGGAATGGCTATTTTGGATATTAGCAAATGTTTAATATATAAGTTTCACTATGAATATATGAAAAATAAATATGAATCAGCAAGCTTAAAACTTTTATATACAGACACGGATTCATTAATTTATTCCATAATAACAAATAACTTTTATGAAGATATATTTCCAGACTTAAAACAATGGTTTGATACGTCTGATTATGCTGAGAACAATTGTTATAATTTCCCCAGAATTAATAAAAAAGTTTTAGGACTATTCAAAGACGAATTGAGTGGTCAAATTATGGATAAGTTTGTGGGTTTGCGATCTAAAATGTATTCATATTCGTTAAATAATAAACATATTAATAAAGCTAAAGGAATAGGTAAATCGGTTGTTCAAAAGCTGACTTTCGATGAATATAAGAATTGTTTATTTGAACAAGCTAGTTTATATAAATCACAACATAGAATATTATCAAAGCTACATGAAGTTAATACTGTTAAACAAAATAAAATCGCATTAAGTGCTTTTGATGATAAGAGATATATTCAAGAAAATAATATCGATACCTTGCCGTGGGGTCATTATTCTATACAATTATAGGCTAGTTAAAATTGTTGTATTCTAATTTTAAGTAAGTATAGATATTAAGTTGTTTTTGTATTTAATTTTGTTTTATTTTTTTTTTATATAATGTACTTTTGGATAAAAAAAAATGTTTAATAAGATTTGTGTTGATATTTTTTTGTCGATAATGAGTGTGTGTAAATAAAAAAGTATAAACATATTTCTAGTTTTATTTTTATTAAATAAACACAGATATAAATACCGAGAAATAAATATACTAATACTAACAAGATTAAGATACTATAAATAAAATGTATATTACAAGAATTTTATAATAATATTCAATATGTTAAACAATGTAATATTCTCTATAATATATTTAATTTTTAATACAAAATATATTCTAACATGTATATAATAAACTATAGTTACTAAAAACTAATTTTTGTTTATTGAACATCTTCCGAAATCATATATCAATCAATGACCAATCATTAATATATTTAATTTATTATATTTTGAACAAAGCGTTGCTCAAATATTCTTTGACGATCGTCTGTACTGAAAATCGATTTTATTTTATTTTCAACATGTCCAATTCGGTTTTTAAATCTGCTTCGATCCCTTGCAAACTCTTCCCAAGGTCCTTTTCTCGCTGCTTGATAAGCAAATGACCATTGCACCATTGGGTAAATTTTGTTTTGATTTAGGTCAAAGCGAACGTGGATTTTATTTGCACTATTGTCCGAATTCATTTCTTAATAAGTTTATTATTTGAATGAACATTCTGGGCAGTTACGTATCATCGGTGGAGGACCATCAATCTGATCTCGACTGGATGTATTATAATGTTGAAAACAACGCCTACAGTCATAAATATTTGGATTAAGCTTCAAATTGTTTGATAATTTTTCCCAAACAGATTCTATACAATCAGCGGCAAATGTGGTCAAAAATTCTATTGGTAAACACTCAATTTCTTGAACTGTCATTAACGCAAGTTGCTTCTTTTGGTAAAACGATGAAATTGCTTGACCTATTGTGGGTTTTCGATTTGATATAAACCATTTTTGTAAGAGTTGGGCATTTTTAAAAGCACAATAATTAATATTTGCATTCAAATGTGCTGAAGAGCATTTTTGGAGTACTATTTTTTCTTTTTGTAGTAGCTTCAGAGCAGGGCACCCCATATTTTCTAAGTTCTCAACATTAGAAAAGCCACACTTCTCCAACCATTGTTGTTTATCTAACCCTTTTACATAAATTGTCATAGCCCCATTCAATGCATCATGAAGCACATTGTTTAAATTTTTGTATGGAATTCCAACAGTTTGCCAATGTATACCATGATGATGATTCAGAAGCCAATTCTTTGATGGTTTTTCAGAACATAAATATTCCCAATCATTTGGAGCACTAAATACAAATACTTTTGTATTTTTAGGATCATCAATTGATATTAATGCTACTTCTTTAAAAATAAATTCGGTTTTTTTCATAAAACCTTGAAAATCTGCAATGAACTCCATCATTTGAAAGAAAATGTTACACTAACTTCTGTACTCTACCGCTAATTGGTTTATACTCAACTATTCGATCATGCAAAATTAAACAGTAGGCCGTTGTATTTCGAGGAAACCTTTCCTTTGATTCAAATTCTAAACGAATATCAACAGGGGCAGATTTAAGAGATTCGTTTTGTTGAGAACAATCTATTAGAATAAGCGGAGCAATATTTATAAAATCAGATTTGCTTAACAACGGTTCGCTTTCATGTAAATAATAAGCACTTTGAAATCCTACATACATCTCATACAGTAAAGCATATTGGTTGTGCTCTAAGTCTAAATTCAAATTTCCATATGGATATGATTGGGAATTTAAATACAACTTAACATTATTAAGCCGACAATGATCGAACTTACTGATATCCAATGCAGCATTATTTTTACGACCAGTTTGAAAACCTAGAATTACAAACCGAGGTTTTTCTAATTGAGTAGTAGTTTTTATTGTCCAAATTTGTTTTTCTGTTGTTTGAAGCATAGGATATTCATATAACTCCCATGTTCGAAAACTCATGGAAATTGTTGGATCTTTTTCAATAAAATGTAACATTTCAACCTTATGTTTGTCGGCAAGTGTAATATATGGAACTCTCCACTCAATTTTATTTAAAATAAACTTAAATGGTTCAGCTTCTGTTTGGATAATAGCATTTAAATCAGTTCTTGACCTAACAAGGATAAGTTCATGCTTAACATTAACAATAACTTTTAGATAATCTTCAGCAAAACCCAACAGCATATTAAGCGGTATAACTACATCAAAGTATCCTTCAGCATCGGTAATGTTAGTATCAGGCTTAGGTTTCCATCCAGCATTTTCTAACATTTGACTTTTGTTTACATTAACAGAAAAATATCCTTTTATCGTTGATGTAATTCCAACATTTTTACATCTATCTATTTCTACACCGTTTAATTCGTAACGAATTTCATCAAATAAATGGCATAATCCATTGTTGATAATTTTTGTGTGTGCTACAGCAGTACCATCTTCTTTTAACAATCGACCGAAAATATGCAAACAGCTTTTGTTGGGTCTGACATATAAATCTTGATTTTGAATTGTTATACGAATTTCATCATTGTTGTTAAATGTAGACGATGCATATGGTTGATGTGCATGAATTTCATTATTAGATATCGAATCATCGAACTCTACATTTGCACGAATATTTAGCATATTAGCCATCATTGAATCTTTTTTTAATACGTATTGATAGCGCTAATGTAACTCGAAAGGACTTTACAAAAAACAAGCGTAAATGTTTGGAAATCACTTTAGTACAATTAAATTTTATTTTACAGCTGGTGGTATCTTCGATTTGATGGGGGCAACTATAAGATTTAGACTCTCCAATGTTGCTCTGCTTGCAGATGTGAGTGCTTTGATTTGTGGTGCACGAGTGACCATCTTCTTGCATTGTTCTTCTTTAAAATATGTTTTGACAATTCTTTTTAGAGAACTAACATCATTATTTCCGTTGTAAACAATTCCCATTTTCAATATTTTCTTACGTGCAACCTTATCGTAATCACTTCACCTCTAAAATTGACCAAATTATTATCTTGATCGAGTATTTGAAGAGTTATATTATCTATTGAACGTGTGTTTATTGGTAAATAGATAACGTTTACAGGTTCTTGAACTATTTTATAACCAGGTGGAACAATTGGGAAAAACTCATATAACGTATGTGCTTGATGGTCATTTAAATATGCACCGCTAATAATATTGCATTCGATTCGTATTGAATTAATTTTAAGAATATCAACCGGCAGATCAGATTCATGTTGAATATTTGGCTGCAAAACATCGTTTTTAAATCCCAATAATTTATAGATTGAATCTTTAGGAGTAAAGTTTATGGTTCGATTGCATTTTAACAAACACTTTAAAGTATTATTATTAGCTTTCATTTCAAAAACGATTCCTTTGCTCTCTACTTCACTCTTTATATATTCAGCAATATCTGTTAACTCATACGAACCCACAGGCAAAGTAACAATAAAATCATCTATGTACATTTTGTTATGATCCACATCTATATTCGGAATGGAATTAAAAGTTTGAAAATTAACCAAACCTAATTCATAATTTTCACTTTCGGATAGCTGTATTGGAGGAAAATAATTTGTAGATAACACTGATCCGTTACCAGACAGTGAAAGGGTAAACGACATCGTTGTATGGTTGGATATCAAATGAACAATTTTCAAACAACTGATATTTATTTATCATTGATATAATTGATTACAGAGAAATTTTAAACATAAGTGACCACACACAAATGTGTTATAGTTTTGAAAAGTTTCATAGTTATAATTAACGCTACCTCCTAGATATTTAACAACTTCCGCTGGTGGTCGAAGATTTCCAAAGCTATCAAAATACATAACATTACTTCCTAGCTTTCTGTAGCATACCCAATGGGTACCAGGACCGTTCTTATCATCTAAATTTACAATCCCACACTCGTTCTTATTAACTTTCTTTGGCAGATTGTTTCTCATAAACACTCCACGAAAATGTTTTATTTTAAGCTGTTTTGCATAGCAGTAAAGCTCACTATCGGTTAACGCTCTATCGGGTAGCTTATCAATTAGTTTTTTGAATTTTTTGAGTTATTTTTAGGTGGTGAAATATATAAACCATAGCCTTTCTTATAAGGTTGCATATATAAACCATGACCACCAACTTTTACTGCTTCCATAGCTTTATTATGGCGTTGGTTTTCTTCGAGTAACTTTTTTGCTGCACCGGCATCGTTAACAGCTTTAGCAATACCAGCAGCCCCTCCAGCTAGTGCTCCAATCGCACTTAATCCCGCAAAAATAGGAACAAGCATTGGTAAAAATCCTCCAGTTTTAGGAATTGATATAATTCTAGACTTTTTTATATTATGCTTTCCACCAACATTTTTTACTAAAGCATGAACAGTATTCATCGCACATTTTATTGCGGTTTTTGAATCGGTTATTTTTGCATCTTTAACTGCTTTCTTCGACATGCTTATAAGTTTCTTTAGAGACAAAAGTTTCTGTTTCTTTTTGAATGTTGTTTTTAATTTTTTATTTGTATTTTCAGAAAAGCTCTGTCCCATACCAAGTTTAGATTTTGCTTTCATTGCATTTGCCACAGACCATGCTATTACTTTCTCACCCATCTTTGCGTCTTTTGCAAAAACTCGCTTCCATGCTTTTTCGGCTAATATTTTATCAGCTTTATGTCGATTGGCAAGGTTATCTTTGTTTTGTGAATATGCAATATCATGCTCCTTACATGAGGCATCAAGAGGATTTATACCAGGATCTCCATTTTGTAAGCGCTTTGCTAATTTAGTGCCTGGGCCACAGTACTGATATCCTGGTATATGCATTTCGAAAGGAAGATTATTAATTGCCCAATTAAGTACCCCTTTTCCTTTGACTGCCTTGCGTTTAGTAGTTTTTTTCTTATTCTTACGATCCATCTTTACCCTTTAACCTTCACTAATCAATTGATTATAATTGTATTGTGTAATGCTGTATATAAGCAGTTATCATCAAGATGCGATTCAATAAACAACCAGATAGTCTGAAAATTACAAACTACGATTTGTTAACAGACAATAAAACGTCAATAAATAAAAGACACGGGGAATTATTACCAAACACGATAAGATGCATAATTTGGGGACCTTCAAATTGTGGAAAAACGAATGTTTTATTATCATTACTTATGCATATAAATGGTCTTCGTTTTGAAAATGTTTACATTTATTCAAAATCTTTATATCAACCTAAGTATGAATTGCTGCGAAAAGTATTAGAACCGATCGAAAATATTGGATATTTTACATTTTCGGAAAATGAAAGTATTATACCTCCAAATGAAGCTAAAACAAATTCTATATTCGTATTTGACGATGTTGCTTGTGAAAAACAAAACCATATAAGAGAGTATTTTAGTATGGGACGTCACAAAGATGTTGATAGTTTTTATTTGTGTCAAACATATAGTCGTATCCCTAAACATCTCATCAGAGATAACACAAATTTAATAATTATTTTTAAACAAGATGATTTAAATCTGCGACATGTATATGACGATCATGTTAATACAGACATGAAATATGATAAATTTCAGAACTTGTGTAGGTTCTGTTGGAAAGACAAATTTGGTTTCTTAGTTATAGACAAAGACAGAGATGTTAATATCGGGCGCTATCGTCAGGGGTTTGATTGTTTTGTTAATATAAGTAAATAACTGACATATTCGAAGAGAAAACAAAAGTTCTTTAAATATGAGAATATAAAGATATATCTATCATTCCATCATTGGCAGTTACACAGTTTAATTGATTAATAACTTAACTTTCTGCAAAACTTAACTTCAATCTTTGAACTTAACATACAACTTGACATCTAACTTAACTGAAACGTAGGAACTTAACCTCCAACTTAACTTAAATCATTTAAGTTGAAGTTGAACTTAACTTAAACGTATGAACTTAACATACAACTTGACCTCAAACTTAACTTAAATCGCTTAACTTGACGTTGAACTTAACTTAAACGTATGAACTTGACTTACAACTTGACCTCAAACTTAACTTAAATCGTTTAACTTGACGTTCAACTTAACTTAAACGTATGAACTTGACTTACAACTTGACCTCAAACTTAACTTAAATCGTTTAACTTGACGTTGAACTTGACTTAGATATTTGAAGTGAATTTACAACTTGATAACAAACTTACCCAAAAATGTCGTTAATAGAAAGCAAAGATAAAAGAAATATTTTGCGAAAAATTGTATCAACTAGTAATGCCATACGAAGAAAACATCGACTATTAAAATTGGGAAAAATGATGTCGGATGACGAGTTGAACTATAAATTAAGTTCAGTTACTAACCCATTAAACGAACTAATTGAAGTGACAAAAAGCACCAACCGAATAAAACAATTAGAAGTTAATAACATTAAAGAGGATAATGATAACAGAAACATTATTAGTAAATATGAAAAACTTTCAACGATAAAAGGTGAAATTCCAAATCTTGATCATGTTTATGGTGTAAGAGTGGTAAACAATACACAAATGATTGGTGACAGTCCAATATATTTCCATGATGGTAAAATCACTGTAAAGGATTTTAATTGTCCGATTTCTGAGGGTTTACTAGAGTTACTATTTAAGAAGTTACCTAATGATCATATTATTACTGAAAATGACTATGTTAATTACAAGGAAATATTGATAACATCTAACGGTCATAAGCAAAAATACAAATCTAGCGGTAAAATTTCTGCATCCAGAGGAGAGAAATATCGCAAATATATATCAAAACTATTTGAAGATGATAAAAGTGGTAGATCAAAAAGAAGATCATCGATCAAATTAGAGAATGCGCAGGGTTTTGGTTTACCTAAAAGTATGAAAATAGAAGGTTTGCCTCCTAGTATAGATTATGCATATTGGGATGATCCAAATGAATTAGTCGATCGTTTAAGATTATTAATTGCGTCGCAAGCAGCTGGAAACAACAATCATCAAAATGAAATAATATCAATAGTCGAAGAGTTACGAGAAGCGGGTATTATATATTAATAACAATTTAAACTAATTGCTTAGTTGCATTTTTAAACTCAAGATCGTTTAACATGAGTGTTGATAAGTTTGGTAATCATTGGATAAATGATAAAACTGATAAAAGCATACGCAGCAGCATTCTACCACACGGTCCTCCTGGAGTTGGATTTCTTTTAACAAATGATGAACATTTTAACATTAATAATAAACTCTTACGAAATGTAGCAAATCCAGAAGCTGAAAATGATGCTACCAATAAAAATTATGTAGACAATACAACCCAAAATATTAATAAAAACATACAAAAAATCGATAACGATATGACTCAACTAAAAAACGATGTAATGGATATAAACAATATGCTATTAGTTATCATGAATAAAAATGAAACAACAGCAACACTATCAGAAAACAATTTTAAAGAATATCAAAGTCTTATCGAGCAAACCAGTAAACATATTATTTATTTAGAAGCTCAGATAACTTTATTAAAATCCCAATAATAGAATATATAATTAAATATAAATATAAAAAATCTTTATATACATAAATTATTTTGATGTTATCACATTATTAAATAATATATCAAGATGAGTGAAGCAAAAGAACAATTAGTAAAAGAATTGCACGCTCCTGCCAGAAGAAATTATCGTAGAAGGCACGTAATTATCAAAGGTTTGGATGAATCATGGCAAGCAGATTTGGTCGAAATGATTCCATATGCAAAAGTAAACAAAGGTTACAATTACATGCTAACCGTTATTGATAATTTTTCAAAATATGCATGGGCTGTTCCTTTAAAACGAAAATCAGCTGGGGATGTAGTTCAAGCTATGACAAAAATATTATCTAGTGGACGAAGTCCTCAAAACTTGCAAACTGATCATGGTAAAGAATTCTATAACTCCAAATTTAAAGCTCTCTTAACCACATACCAAGTAAATCATTATTCAACGTATAGCAATTTAAAGGCGAGTATATGTGAAAGATTTAATCGCACCCTGAAACAGAAAATGTGGAAAAGATTTAGCTTACAAGGATCATATAAATGGATAAACATCCTTCCATCATTATTGGAAGACTATAATAATTCAATACATCGCACCATCGGAATGAAACCTACAGATGTAAACAGTAAAAATGAAAAAGATGTTCTCAGAAAATCATTCAATCGTATAAAAATGGTTGATTCTACTAAGTCAAAATTCAGATTGGGTGAACAAGTACGCGTTAGTAAATATAAGGAGGTATTTGAAAAAGGATACACACCGAATTGGTCTACAGAAATATTTACTATCGACAAAATTTTGCTTACTAATCCGAAGACATATAGAATCAAAGACTATCAAATCAACAAAATTGAGGGGTGTTTTTACGAACAAGAATTATTGAAAGTTAAAAATCCCGACATCTATCTAGTGGAAAAAATAATTAAAAGACGCGGTGACAATTTATTAGTCAAATGGTTAGGATTTGACAGCTCTCATAATTCTTGGATCAAAAAAAATAATATGTAATAAATTATATTAAACAATTTGTAATAAAAAATGTAGTTAAAAAAATCATTCAAATAAAATATATAAATATTTTTTTTTCTTTATTAATACATTTATTTTATTTAAACAATACACTAATTATTATCAACAGTATCACTAGAGTTTTTCATCGGTTGTTTAAATTTAGATAGTAGAAAATTCAGACGCGTCTTATCAATTTTTCCATCTAAGTAGTATTCACATGCTTCAATAGCGTTGTGGCAATCCAATTCTTTCTTTGCACATTCTTCAGGTTCCAGAATTGGATTCAACCTATTTTGTTCGAGGCAATACTCCATAGCTAGAATATTTAGAACTCCCATATGATGTCTCACTTTATTTTCAAACGTATCCTGTTCACCGTCATGCTCTTTATTTAGATTATCCAACGCATAGCAAGTCCACATTGTTTTTACTATATTATAAAATAATAAAAAAAAATAAAAAAAAAAAAAATGAAAATAGCAAAATAAATATACTTACCAAAGCACGTCAACTTTTATTGAGTTTATTCTTTGATGGAGTTCAATCGTTGAATGAATATTATTTTGAATAATATTACACAATTTGAATTTACATCACAAAATATTTATATATGCGCAACTAAACACAGAATTTGTGATACAATGCGCTGTTCTAGAACCCACTTTTTGAAAAATATTTAAAATAAATTTGTTTTATTATTGATTTAAAATATTTATTGGTAAATAATAATTATAAGTATCTGATTATAAATTCCACATAAAATTATTACATATAAAAAAAGCACTTAATATTTGGAAAATTTACTTTCTGATCCTTTTGCTGCCTTCATTTTCTTTGCCACATCAAGTGTAATAGAATTCAATGTATCAAACATTTGTCGGTGTTCCTTTTTCTCAATGAAAACTTTAGCACGAGTGATACTTTTTTTCCAAATATCACTGGCTGGTATTCCTGCAATGTCTTTCATATCATAGATTTCTATTTTTACCATATGTGTAGCATCTGATGAACCTGGTGAGGTTATTGTAATAAGACCATTGTTGATTTTTCTTGAGAGCGTTGATGTTAATGGAATAACACTAGCTTCAACATTTGAAAATAAATCTTCAAACGCTCCATTGATATCATCTTCAAGGTTTTGAATATCGGCTGCTATATCCATTCGAATTTGTTTTCCTTTACCACCTGTTGATGGAATAACCATTTGAGAGTTAGCAGAAGAATTTGTAATGGTGGTAGCTGCTCTTTTGCGCTTATTAGATGATGCTGGGGGGTGTGATGGTGGTGGTGGTGGTGGTGGTTGATTTAACAACCCTCCATAGGAGAGCAAATCGGTGTCAAAAATGTCAGATGGAAAATTGTTCATTGTTGTTTTCTTAAAACAAAATTGAAATTAAATGGATAAAAAATTGAAACAAATGTGTATTTAAGTTATTTATTGAGATAATAAAAGTAAATACTCACCAAAGTACACAACTTTAATTACACTACCTTCTTTTACAAGAGTTAGATTTCAATTGCAGGATAGAATAAATATTATTTATAATGATATTTTCCAACCACTGCGCAATTGTATGAATTATATTTTAGCTTCTGTTGTTGTTTCTGAAATTTCGTACTTTTGCTAAGTCAGCAAATAACTGTACAATAAAATATGAAGTGTTCCAGTACCGTAACATAAGTAGAAAATAATATTGCACAACTATAAACACAGAATGTGTTTTATAATAATGCGTTGTTTTAAAAATGTTTTTTTTTTCCAGTCTTTATCTCTATATGTGATATGTATTATTTTACTATGCTGACGTCACCGTGTTGTTTCAGAAATGTCGTATACAGTTTTTGCTAAGTCGGCAAATATTTGCACAGCAAAAAATGTAGTGTTTCAGTACCCCTCATAAGCGTACATGTAGAAAATAAAATTGCGCTGCTAAACACAGATTTTGTCATGCACTGCGCTGTTCTAGTATCCCCAGGGTCTTTAACGCTATGTCAGCATTTTGTTCCAGTATCCGTATATACGTTCTGGCTACAATTTTTTTATACAATGACGTCATTGTTTCAGAATCCCCATGGCTTAAAATGGTCAGTTACTTATCACACATTTATACATGTGTTATCACATATGATTACAATTATTACAATCGATGCCGACATTTATCACACAAAATTCTCAGAAATATACATGATAACGCTACTCATTTGTTTACATTGAACGGCGGCATCCCTTTGTGTTCCAGAACTCACATCTTACACTACTCGCATAGATTTACATTTTGTCTTTCTAACGAATTTGGATACAAAACTTTCTTTGACAATGCCGGTGTCAGTTTTAATAATTTATTTTCTTCATTTCTGTATAAATTTTTCAAATCACTGAGACATGCAGTTTGTTTGTTTTTCAAATATTTTTCTTTTTCTAATTCAAATATTTCTGTTATCTGCATTTCCAGTGGAAACATTTTTGGCAATATAAATGTTTGTTGACTATCAATTTGGTTAAGCCAATTGTTTCTAATACATTTGAAAATGTGTACCGAATCAAAAAGTAAAAATATTTTACTAGTCTTATCACTAGGATTTATAATGTAACTAGTCATGCTTCCACCACATAGCATGTCAAATGCTTTTCTATTAACCCTATTATTATCTGATATGATAGTGATTATTTTATAACCAATTTCAGTAAGCATTTTAATTAATATATTTATTAAACCAAGCAGATTTCCAGCTTTCAAATTTTTCATGGGAAACAAGCCTCCTTGGTTCTACTATCTTTGTTCTTAGCAAAATAGATGTTATCATAAAAGGCTGAATTGCTGGTTCTTTAGGATCATTATATGCATATCCTTGTATTTTTCCACAACTGTAAGAAATTTCAGATTTAACATATATTTCATCAAGAAGAAAATTTACTACGCTTTCATGTTCTTGGAGGTAAAAATAGTTTATTTTTTAAATATGTTTTATATGATTCACAATATCTGAATCGTCGGTGCCTAATTTCATTGTAAGCCTCTTCAAGTATCCTGGATTAGGTAATGTTAAAGCATTAGTATTTCTTATACAATGATAAGCTCCTGGATGACTGAAGTATAAACTGAATGACCAAATTAATATTCGTAAATATTAGACTTAGCTGTTCTCTTAAAAAACTATTTTTTTTAAAAACTTATTGAAATATTACTCAATAACTGTACACAATTTTCTACATAAACTTGCACTTCATTTGGCGCATTAGTATCACATGATTGAATATTTTTTAAATGTATTATTACTTTTTCTAATTTTGACCAGCTATTACACTTAGAACTATGTCCTAATAAACTACTAATTAAAGCATCTTCCCAAATGCAATTGTTGTATGTAATCATTAAGGGTAAATCTGAAAATATTTTTACAGAAAATGTTAAAAATGGTATTACTGCCTTTAAGTTAACATGATATAAAAGAAAAATATGGTTTTCTATTAGTACATTTACAGAATTAAGTACTTTGTTAAAAGTACCTACGTGTTTGAATTAAGTACAAAGTTAATTTTGCCACATAATTTTTTTGCAAATATATAAAATCTTCTATAACATCTTCTTTTATTTTTTTTTCTTTCTGCATTTTTAAAGCTAATTCATGTTGTTTTGCACGTTCATCGGGATTTTTTCGAGGTTTTGGCATGTTGCAGGGCATATATTGTCAAGTAGGCCAAGAACATTAATAATTTCCCAAACAATAATTCGTCAACATTAGCAAATAGTGCAACGTGCAAGGTTAATGAATAGCAACAACCGTACAAGGTCACGAATATAAACAAACTAGAATATTTGATAAATAGGATAAATAATAAAACAATCCCTTCCGGATTGATTTATACTAATTATAACCTATACTATTATACTAATTATAACCTAATTAAATATATATATATATATATATATATATATATATATATATA
Organism: Cryptophagus acutangulus; assembly: GCA_963556235.1. Classification (NCBI taxonomy): domain Eukaryota; kingdom Metazoa; phylum Arthropoda; class Insecta; order Coleoptera; family Cryptophagidae; genus Cryptophagus; species Cryptophagus acutangulus. The sequence continues at coordinate 20,657 of CAUVYR010000201.1, read as the reverse complement.
TATATATATATATATATATATATATATATATATATTTCAATTTTTGTTTACTATAAGTTTTTGTTAGACAACAAAAAGAGAATACAATTATATTTCAAAAAGTAGCTGCCTGCGTACCGCAGGTTGCATAAATACACAGCATACCGATTAGTCCGAAGATAAAGATTACAATATATAAAAAGAAAAAAAAAATTAACAATAGTATGTCCCCGGATGGGGTTGCAAAGAGGAGAAACTTTCTAATTTTTTATTTTACGAGAAAAATGTATTCATTATAAAAGTTTTTGCTTGTTCCAAAACCGTCTAGTTGGCGATGGGTTATTAACAGTTAAAAATCAAATTAAGTCAAAATTATTGATAATGTTGTCAAAAGAGCAACAAATTTACTTGATACAGTGTTATGACAAAGGTAATAAAGCAACCCGTTGAGTCATCAAAGAATTTAATGAAAAGTTTCCGGATACTTACATTTCAAATTATGGTGCACACAAATAATAATAATTAAATAATAATAAAATAGTAATTTTGACATAATTTTGTTTTTGACTGTTAATAATCCAGCTAGACGGTTGTGACTAAATTTGAACTAAAAATAGAACAAAAATAACTTATTTTTCGTTTTTTCTCTGGAACCAAAAGCAAATTTGAAACGGTGAAAACTGATTCAGCCGTTTTGGAACAAGAAAAAACTTTTATAAGGAATACATTTTTCTCGTAAAATGAAAAATAAGAAAGTTTCTCCTGTTTGCAACCCTATCCGGGAACATACTGTATATGGTTATGTAAAATTCTAATTGAGTCAATCAAAACTTTTTCGGCAATATCCACCAAAATGTCTGAATTCAAGTTAAAGTCATTGAAAAATCTGACTGTATTTGCACCAATAGTGCCTCGAGCACCAAACCATAGACCGATCACTGACCATTCACGATTTCCAAATGTCTGTGTGTATTTTTCCTTATAAAAAGGTATACACTTTTCATAGATCCTGCATTTTTCAAGATGAATTTCTTTGTCTTGGTTTTCATCATTTGTTTCAAATCTTACAGTTGGATCAATAATATATGCTTTTTGTTGTTTTGGTGTCAAACAAAATCGGTGTCAATTGCATGCACTTCCTCAAAGCATTCCTACTTCTTTTCACGCAAAAGAGCTGTTATCTTGTGCTTAACTGTGTGATGCCGGCTTGTTATTTGTATTTGGTTCGAACTACAACTACCAATTACGTGTGCAGGAGTTTCCTTCTTTCTGTTGCATTTGCGACAGAGGTTGGAGGTATGGTTCGAACTAGGAATACCATTTAAGTTGGCATAATTTGTGTTAAGTTTTATTGCAGATACCCATTCAGAAGACGAAAGCGGTTGTTTATTAAAAATAAATCTGTTTGATTTTAAGTGTGTTTGAAACGAAGAGACGCCTATTCCTTGAAATGGTTTCAAACAACAGTCATTGAATGCGTTTGTTCTTAATTTTAAATGCATTTCTCGTGAATTAATGCCCTCTACTTTTAACGCTTCCTGACAATCATTCATTTCTGTGAGAAAGTGACTAATCTCTTGTAGTAGACCGTCTTCAACAGCATTTAGTTTTGATGCAATTGAAAAATGCTGTAAGAGTACTTCCCAAGAACACCTCATCATTGCTAGCCCACGAAGCTTACGAGGCGCATAGAACATATCATTAGTTGTGTGAGCTGGTAGACCAATAATATTTTTTACCGTTCGTCTGATCATAACATCAACGCTATCAGATACATAAGCTGGTATCTTGTTTGTTGGAGCCGATTGCAAGGCATAAGTGAGCATTGGAAATATGTATTGGTTTATAATGTTTAGCTTTTGATCTGGTTCAAGTAAACTTGGTGTTGCTAACTTGGTCAAATTTGTATCTAGGTTGGATATCGTAGTGTGATCGAACACAAGTTTATTGGTAAAACTGCAACCTAAATATGGACGCGCTCATTTGATTGGACACAGTTTATTTGGTTTCCATCATTAAGTTTAATTGGTTCGCAGTGTAACTTTCGTTTCAATATGTTGATGGCTTGACTTTTCGCTGGGTTGATTGATAAGCCTATCTTACTAAAAAGATCTTGTGTTAACTGTACAACTCGAATTGCAGAACTAACGGAGTTTGCAGTAACTGCTTGATCATCTGCAAATCCAGTTAAGCACAGAGCATTGTAAGCGTTCGACAATTTGTAGCCATACGCGTCCGCAAAAGATGTGTCGCATATCTCTTCATAAATGTAGTTAATGGCTATGTTAAATAATGTAGGCGACGTAGGACCGCCTTGAGGCACGCCTCTACATATTTTGATCGTTTCACTTTCATTCTTTCCGATAGTTACTTTAACCAAATTGTTCGATAGTAAGTTCATTAATAGACCACTTATATTTCTGGACACACCCATTGACTGAAGGGTTCGGTTTATGTGATCAAGTTCAATTTTGTCAGATGCTTTGGAAATGTCTAAGAATGAAACAACACAATTATTTTTTTGTGCTTTAGCGTCCAAAAGACAGCCATTAATCAGTCGTGTGTTAATATGACAGCCAGGAAGTCCGGAAACAAGACCACGTTGGTTGCAGTTGATAGGTACCTGTTCTTTAAGTTTTTGATTAATTGCCTTTTCTATTATACGACGAACAACTGAATTTATCGTTATCAGACGCCAATTACAAACTTCGCTAGGATCACCACCTTTGTCAATCAGTACCATACGGCCTTCACGAAGCTTGGATGGTACAAATGATGTACGTAGCATGATGTTTGCTATTGACGTAATAATTTGCGCTATGTTCACTTTCTTTACAGTACTTGTACTGTCGAAGGCTACCATTGTTCATCACATCACGTACTACCTTCTTTCGTTGATTGTAATAATGAAACTGAGCTCAAATTCATACGACGCTTTTCGTCTAGTTCTTGCTTGTTTATCTGCTCTTTGTGGATTTGTTGATTTTGAACACTTAGCTGCATTCTTTTCTTGGCGTTTTTTACGTAAGCGATAGTATTTTACGTTTGGGTGTGTCGGTCCCGGTAATTTTTCATTGGCTTCAAAAAGGAAAACAAGGAGGTTAGTTACATCTTGGTCAAACTGTACTAAAGACAGCTCATTGTCATTATCATGTGTAGCAAATATACGTTGCCAATGTCTACATTTATTTTCTAACCCAGACAAGCAGGTCGGTGATGTTTCTAATGTGGTTGCACTGGATGTGGCTTCATTTAATACTCCCCGAGATTTCGAACGTGTTCGCTTTAGTATATTGCATGCTGTCTGTGAATTGGCTTCCTTAAAATGAATATTTCTGTAAATTTTCATTCCACGAGTACTCTTGAAGCATTGTTTGCAAACGTCACATGTTATTTCCTGAGATGCAGGCACATGCAGTATGTCTTTACTGCTAAGATGTCGAGTAGATTCTGCATTTTTATCAACGTTTAGGTCCATACATGAATCAGTTTAGCTGCCCATTTCCAAATCCAAATTACTTGAAATGTTCAAAACCCAGAACTAATCTTCAAAATAAATTTTCCAAAGTTTTAATTTTCACATGTAATACCATAAGTGCACAAATTATTTCCAGATAATTTTTTTAAGCTCACGAATGCATTAGTTGGCGTGGAAATCTGCCCGAGTCGCAGACGAGGGCAGATTTCCTCACGCTAACTAATGCATGAGTGTAAACGATAAAAAAAATTCGGAATTAATTTTTGTACGAATGGTATTCGGTAAGAAAATCGCACAACTCTTAGTTGATGTTATATTTTATAAAATATTTAATAAATTATAATGACATTTTACTACTAGATATTTCCATTCTACATCTATCTTAGTTTATCTCAGCTTCCACCTCGACTTCCACTTCTGCTTCCGTTGGAAACCAACAACAAACTACTTACAATCACTGTGTTTTTAATTTTAATTAGTTTTTCTGATATATTTGTTGGATTCATTTAATGTTACCAATTTTTCCAATAAATTAATTTTGACAACACCTTTCATTGTGACATCGGAAATATTTTAAATATTTTCAAAATATTTTCAAAAAATATTGATGTTGATCAATTGTAACTATAGCAACAAGCTTAAATGCGGCCATTCTATTAGTTGCTTAAATAGTTGTGCGATTTTCACATGTAATACCATAAGTGCACAAATTATTTCCAGAAAATTTTTTTAAGCTCACGAATGCATTAGTTGGCGTGGAAATCTGCCCGAGTCGCAGACGAGGGCAGATTTCCTCACGCTAACTAATGCATGAGTGTAAGCGATAAAAAATTTTCGGAATTAATTTTTGTACGAATGGTATTCGGTAAGAAAATCGCACAACTCTTAATTGATGTTATATTTTATAAAATATTTAATAAATTATAATGACATTTTACTACTAGATATTTCCATTCTACATCTATTTTAGTTTTTCATCTATCTTACTCGACTTCCACTTCTGCTTCCGTTGGAAACCAACAACAAACTACTTACAATCACTGTGTTTTTAATTTTAATTAGTTTTTCTGATATATTTGTTGGATTCATTTAATGTTACCAATTTTTCCAATAAATTAATTTTGACAACACCTTTCATTGTGACATCGGAAATATTTTAAATATTTCCAAAATATTTCCAAAAAATATTGATGTTGATCAATTGTAACTATAGCAACAAGCTTAAATGCGGCCATTCTATTAGTTGCTTAAATAGTTGTGCGATTTTCGATCAAATTTTTATAAAACGTCAATGTCCAAATCAAAAATTCTTGCAATTTTTATAAAGTTGAGGAATGGACCACAATATAGTTTGTTTTGATAAAATAACACTTACTGTGTACTTCGAACACGAAATTCGGTATTAATTATGTAAATGTAGACTTTTTACAAGCAAATAATCAAGAGCAAAAAAAAATTTGACAACAGTCAAATTTTCAATGCTAAGTGAAGTATATCTAAATTTGTGTATTACAAATTATAAGATAATTTTAGTTTTTATTCTGAAATTTTATTTAGAAAAATAAAATTCTTAACGGGGGTGGTGTTATTTACCCTTACGTATTTTATATACTTGTTATCATTTATACAATGTAACCATATTAATTTCATTTACTATTTCTAAGTATTATTATGCACACTAGTGTAGTTTATCTATTTGAATTCTGCTAAGAATCTTCGTTTGCTATTTCTTATCATTTTATACTGAAATTTAATAATTAACTTGTTTTTCTCATTGTAATAAACCTCAGCAAAACTCTTGTTTTTCAGCCTTCAATAAAAAAACATAAATAAGACTAAATTTTGATAAGCAAGTCAGTAATAGTTTTGAATCTATTTTAACACACTACTAGCAAAATCTCGGTACTAACTCAAACTCACATTCGAATTTCCTAGTCGGGTTTTTATATGTTATATGTTTTATTTCGTATAGTGAATAAATAAATAGCAGTGTAAAGTTTTATTGTGCCTAATTTCGAAAGTGAAAAAGAGAACCCTAACAATCGGATTTTCTTCATATTTGATATCTACTATACATTTTAAACATATTTACGATTAATCTAAATAAAAATACTGGGCGGCCTTTATTTTACAATTTAAACTCTTAATATACCCTTTACAGTAATAATTGCATTCAAATTTCTTTCAAATTTGTTTTGTATTAAAAAATTTAAATATATTTTCTCTGCATGTTGAAGGTTTTTTCTACAATGCTAGTTTTACGGAGTTTCAATAATATGTGGTAACATTGCGGAATACACTGACTAGTGACTGTACTCGTACAACAATCGTACATTAATGAATTCATGTTTATACAAAATAACCTTGGCCAGAAAACAAGTAAATACGTTCGTATACCGTGTGTTCAACACAAGTCAATCTTGTAAACCGATAATATTTGCTGATTAGTCATATTGGAGAACGTATGAAAATCCACCATATTTTTGTTTATAAAGATTTTTTGTACAGCAACTATTTATTATCTTATTCCAACTTGTTCGAACAGGTCGAACGTGAAATTACAATAACATTTACAATAATATTCAATCCAGTTTATTTATTCTACATCCAACCATTTTATTTGGTTTAATTTAAGGTTTACTTGTGATAGAAAAAGTTACGAGATGAAACGTCAACTTTCACTTTTTATCGTGCTTGTTGTACTATGTGTAAGTGTTAATACAGAATTGGAAGTCAGAGTGCCAAAAATTAGTACGTTTTTAAATAAGCTGACAAACACCACTTTTGGTAAGAATACGTAGCATGTAAACAGATCATTAAATTATTAATCAAAAACATGTGTGGTGTATTTTCTAATTAGACTGCCATAATAAAATTATCAACTCAAGCTTTTTCATTTAATTAGAATTAAAAAATTCATTATTTTTTATGCATATTTAATACCTCTAATAAAAATTACATTCAAACCGGATATTCATGCAAACAATGTAATTGTTGTTTTTTGCAAGTATGACAATTATAAGGTGTAACTTTACTTACATCACTTAAGAGTCTGCGGAAATCTTAAAATAACAATACGTAAATTTTCAATAATTTAAAACAACAATTTTTATTGCCAGGAGGAAACGAAAAATAATTTTTACTTTTGCGCCCGATTGGTTAACATTATTTGAAACATACTTTTTTATCCAAATAGGTAATGAAATAATTCCAAATAAATAATTTATAAATGTATATCCGGAAAATAATTTATTGAACTGTATAATTGAATTGAAAATCGCACCATACTAATTTACGACCAATAGAAACGTTGCATTTCAATAAATTACCACTACCAATTAATTCCACTCGGGCCGATTAATACGTTGTTGAAATGCACTCAAAAAAAATTCCGGATAGAATTCATGCTCTTGTGAGATTACAGGTAAAAATCGCACCATACTAATTTACGACCAATAGAAACGTTGCATTTGAATAAATTACCATGGTAACAACAAAATTTTTCGGAAATTTTATCTTACTACACCAAGCAGTGGAAAATTTCAGCGGAAATTTTTATGTCAAAACAAATGTCAAAATAAATATTTTTGTAAATTATAATTTAATTAGAACTAGATACAAAAAAAAATAAGTAAACTAAAAAAATTAAACTGACTCCAGACTGAAGATTTGCTTCGTTCAGTTTTTTGTTTGGTACCGTATCTTCCACAGCTTTATCTATTGTATCCAATGACTGTTTTCCAAACCGCGACATTTTTTACTTTAACAGATTCAGTATTTTGTTTTCCACAATCGGTACAACAATCGGTGCATACTTTTGTAAGTGTATTGGTGCGATTTTCTTACCGAATCTGCACTCGAGCATGAATTCATATCCTGGAAATTTTTTATCGTGCATTCCAACAACCTAACGTAATCGATTAATACGTTGTTGAAATGCACTCAAAAAAAATTCCGGATAGAATTCATGCTCTTGTGAGATTACAAGTAAAAATAATCTATTAAACAGACATTTTAAATTACAAAACCGCTAAAATAAATAATGATCATAATAAATAATGAGAATTTAATTCGCATGTAAATACTCGCACATGTCGTTGCCTTTTTGTCACTTTAAACTATAGAAATCCACCTTTTATTGTCTCGAATATACTGCACTAGCTTTTACATCGTAGTAGCTTTTCTCTAAACAATTGCTAGACTAAAAATAAGTATCATGTTGACATATAGTTTTTGTATACTTTTATTGCTCTTTAAATTGTCTTACCGAATTACACTCGAGCTTTTTTTGGCGAACTAGTAAAGTTGCATTTTTCTAAATACGAATTTTCTTGCTGAAAGGCAATACGACTCAAAAAACTGCCAGAAAAATTGACTTGTCATTTTTTCGGAGTACAGTTTTTTTCGTCGTATGGCAATAAAATTATTATTGAAAAATTACAACTTTACGTCCGACAATTACGTTCACAAAGCTTTTGTAAAATTACATGTAAATAAATTGTTATTTGTATATCAAGGCAACAAAGTCAACTTATTTTGTCACGAATATGGAAATTACCGCGTGAGTAATAAAAAAATGACGGTGTGTTTAACGAAAGTTAACGTTTTTTATGAGTTGTCTTTTAGGACTTTACCGAGCTAGATCTTTTTGCTTACTTTTCCGCTCGCTATACCAAAACAATAAATTTAAGCAGTAGTTGTTTGTTTTTAGAGATGTTCGCTCCCTTGGTTATTCATGGTTTCATCAAATTTTTATTTGTTGTCAAAATATTCATTTTGCATTTTTGCAATTTTAATTTAATTTTAAATCGATTGTAGGAAAAATTTTGTGCATATTTGGAGCGTAAAGTGACTTTGTCGCTCTCGAGAGATTGTCGCGTTCGCTACGCTCCGCGCTACCAGATTCTGTCTAGAGCGACAAACTGTCACTTTGGACTATTAATAAACAAATAGCTATTACTGGAAAAATGCAAATTACATTTAATACGAAATCGATTATATTAATACGTCTTTATTACAATTTGTTTATTAGGCTAGATAGTTGGCTTTGTCATGTTGATTTGACATTTACAATTAGAGATAACTAGAGTAAATCTTTTATTGTCATTTCATCAAGGGGGACCTAAACAGGAGGGTCAAAAGTAGTGCTTTCGACTTTACATATACTGATAAAAGTCGACTTATGACTAATCGAAAATCGACTATAAATTTAAAAGTCGAAAATCGACTATAAATCGATCATTGAAAATCGACTTTTTGAAAGTCGAAAGTCGATCAATAATAATCTAGGCATGTGCACTAAATGTAGTGAGAATATTTGCCCGAATCTTCTGTTTCGGCAGTTCGGCACTGTAGTCTAAACAGAAGACTGTTACTTGTATGTTGTACTTTGGACATGTCCTCCCCTAATTACGAAACTTAAATATTCTTCTAAATTATATTATTACGATTACAATTACAAATAACGTAAGTCCGGATCAGGACATACTATATCTATTTTCAGTTATCCTTTTCTGTACGTATATGATGAATCAGTTAATTATAAATATAGTAATTATATTTAATATTTATGAATATTCCTAGAAATACAATGTCCGAAGTTTGGATGTATTTTGCAAAAAGTAAATGCAACAATTTTGTTAATTGCTCAATGTGTGATTCAACGTTAAAGTATAATAAAAGTACTACTACAACATTATGGAACCACTTTAAAAGTAAACATAAACAAACAGACAAACATACAGATTCACATTGCAGTTCAATTTTACAGTATGGGATTAGTCACACTACTAAATCCAAAGAGTTAATTGGTTCAAATATAAGCGCTAGCGATGGCCCGGACTGTGGCTCTGAAAGGTAACTTAAGACAAAACCAATTAATAAATTGAAGTTTATTAATGTAATTTTGTAACATTTTCTTACAGCAATGCAAGTTATAACAATTCTCTTTACATTGACAAAAAATTAGACGACTTTAATGATAGTTCCGATTCAGATGCAGCTAGTATTGTTCAACCAAAAAGAAAACAAACCACTCAAGATATACCGTCACAATCACAATCTAGAATAAACTAATTCTTTCAATCTAGCGCATCTATACGTAATCGAAATCACCAGATAACACAAAAAATCGCTCTTATGATCGTGAAAGATATGTTACCTTTGTCATTCGCGGATCATAGCGGATTCCAATCGTTTTTTAAATTTATTGAACCGAACTATGAAATTCCGTGCAGAAACACCTTTTTATCAAGAATCAATTTACTTTATAACACCGAAAAATAAAATTTAATTAAAATCATAAATGATTACGACTATGTAGCAATAACAACTGATTGTTGGTCATCTTTGAATGCCAAATCTTATATTGCGAAAAAAATGCATGCAATCACTAATGAGTGGGAGCTAAGATCATATACATTAGCACCAAAATCTATGGCAGAACGCCATACGGCCGAAAATTTAAGAAACAATATTTTAGACGTTATTTCTGAATATAATTTAAATGGAAAAATTGTTGCTTGTGTTCATGATAATGCGGCAAACATAAAAAACGCAGTTAAAGAATGTACTAATAATAGATTAGGAGAATATATTTGCTGCTTGGCACATACATTGCAGTTGTAAATAAATAAAGGGTTAGAACATCAAAGTATAAAAGAAATTTTAGACAAGTGTGCTTTAATTGTAGGTAATTTTGAACATTCAAAGGTTGCGTCAGAAAGTTCAACATATTACATGTTGGAAAGAATCTCAGAACAAAGAAGACCAATTATGGCTATTTTAAATGATCGAACTATTACAAAAAGGGAACAAGCTACTCATCTGGAATTGACCGAATATCATTTTTCAATTATATAACATTTGATTATACTATTAAAACCATTTGAAAATGCAACTGGTATGCAACTGGTAAAAGTACTGAGACAATTCCGTCAATTTCATTATATTATCCATTAATAAATGCCTTATTAGATCAACTTTCAAAGATAAATTCCAGTCAATATCAAGAACTTGACCAGTTTCAAGATTTTATTATCAACGACATACAAACTTTGGTTTAAAATCATCCCAGTATTCATTAGGGCATTTTAATAGTATTAATTTATTAGACAAAGCAACGTTTTTAGATGTTAGATATAAAACCAAAGAAAGATTTAAGTGATCCATTATAAAAACCAAACAAGCTTTGAAAAATGAAATACAACTTTTAGAATTAGAGTTATTAAGAATAAAATGTAAAAGACTGAACCAGAAAATCCAAATACAGTTGAAGACGTTGATCAAGTCAAATCAGTTATTGACTCCTTATTTGCAGATGAGGAAGTAAATAATGATGATGAGTGCACTAAATTTTGTAAAGAACCAGCAATTAATAAAAATTATAATGTACTGCACTGGTGCAAATGTAACGAAAATAGAGATCCGGTTTTATCTAAACTTTCAAAAAAATACTTGCGTCCCAGCAACATCGACACTTTCAGAGCGACTATTTTCTACAGCTGGAAATATTATTTCAGCTAAAAGAAATTGCCTTGACAGCGCTAATGCGGACAAGTTAATCTTCTTACATGATAATCTAAAAAGTTTATATTAAGTATGATTCATAATTATAAAGTATTAGTATCTTATTTTTAATGAGTTTAAAAGTTTAATTTTGGTTTTTATTTTTTATCGAGTTTATTCTTTATTGTTTATTTATAATTTTGTTCTCATTGTAGACATCAGAAATTATGTAGTTTTTTTGTTACATTTTAATATATTCGTACAAATGTTTTAATTAACCGATAATAAAGTTTAAGAATGTGATAAAGTTAGAACTTTATCACATTCGGATTCACCGTCTCTTTAAACAAAATAAACTTTAGAAAATTACAGGTTAATTTGACTCTAATAATAATAAAGTGAATCGACTTTTATAAAACGAAAGTCGAAAAAAAATCGACTTATGGAAAGTCGACTTTATTATTTCAAATCGATTTTTAAAAAGTCGACTTTATTATTTAAAATCGATATTTAAAAAGTCGACTAATATTTAATATCGATTTTTCAAAAATCGACTTTTTTTTCGACTTTCGAATATTGCATTTGATTTAAATGAAACTAGAGTAAGATGAAAAAGTCGAAAGTCGACTACTATCGGAGTAATAAGTTTTGACCCTCTTTTTTAAAGTATCATATTATGAAAAGTATTGGCCACATTTTGATAATTTAAAAAAAATCTGAAATTGTGTTGTGCATGTATGTAATTTTTTTTAAAATTTTCACATTCTTAATTTTCCAGCAATGTATGAATATATCTAAAAAAGCACGGATTTTTTATAGCTTTTTCGATATTATTAACTTTAAATGTAAGTTTTGTAAAAATTATTACATCTGATGACTTTAGATTTTAAATACAAATAAAGTATATATTTCTGTACAATATACAAGAAAAATTGAATCAATTTGATCACTAGTTTTTTTTTTAAATAAATAAATTATGACCCTATGTTTTCTCAGCTATTCATAGAGCTATCAACTTGAACTTTTCGAATAGTTTAGCAGATAAACTTATAGAACAATAATCAATAAAAAGAAATTCTAAAAATTCTAAATTATGGCCACAATACTAAATTACATTTACTAAAAAAGGAAAACTGCACTTGTTATTTGCGGGGCAGCGGAGCAATGAAACGGCATATGACAGCCTTTATCAAGACGAAGCGGCAAATATACTATTATTTTCAGTGCATTTTACTTTGATATTATTAATCAAAGCTTTTTTATTATTTTTGATTTTTTAGGTATTTTTCACTATTTTAATCAGATTAATCAGATTTAATCGAAATGAATAGTTGAAGCATGTTTTGCAAACACAAATAATATAAACAAGCCGCAAGCGCGCTATTGTGTACGGCGCTATAGGTTGCTATCTTTCTCACATCGCACCGTAAAATTAAATCTACAATCACTCGATTAATTAAACGAATTTTTGATTTATTTTTTTAGAAACTTTTGATAATATAGTGTACTTTAATTACACACAAGAATTTTTGAAATCGGAAATCTAATAAGAAATATAACAATAATGCATTTAATAGTACTTAATTAAAAATATACACATAGTAGAAAAAAATTTTTTGAACAAATATAAATATAAAGATTTTGTTTTCATATGTTTGAAGTTTCGTGAATACAATGCTATTTTTAACAAAAATACAGTGAATTGAAAAACTGCAATTTTTTACGGCTGTTAAATTAGGTACTTTTTTGCACATTTTAATTTTTAAAAAACAAACTATAAGAGTAAGATGTTTCATTTTTTTATACGACATTTATGAATAGTTCATGCAAATCATATAAAAATTTCATAAAATTTTGGCTCCTACGTTTAGAAATATAACTGTTTAAAAAAGAGGGTCAAAACTTATTACTCCGATAGTAGTCGACTTTTTTTTTGCCAGCACTAGTCAGAAGGCATTTCCCCTATATTTTTTTTGAGATACGTTTTTGGATATTTTTATTCCGTTTTATTAATTTTCATTTAATTTTACACAAAAAAGTCCCCTTGTTTGAGAAGTCTAAAACCTACCGTTTGTAAGAAATATAACTTCTAAAAGTTTTTGGTTCTGCTCCCTGACCCTCCTGTTTGGGTCCCACTGATGATATGTCAATAACAGATTTACTACAGAAAAGTTGCATTTGTTAACTGTAATTTGTGTGCCAAAATGCATTGTTCTCAGTTACAGTACTTAGACTTATTCTTCAAGAAAATTTTACTAAAGCCATTTTAGTAGAATGTCTTTAGTAAAAATGGCTTTTTAATTTTACTAAAGCCTTTGTGACCTACCAATGTTTGTGTCAGGCGGTTTTTTCAACCGCGATCGAAAGAAAAAACAGTCACAGCATAGATATACTTACTCCAAATTTATTGCTATTAAATATTCTATGCCTTAATGTATCAAAAATTGATGATCATATTGTCGATATTATACGTTGTAGAATCACCACTAACATTTTTGTATTGAATTCAAATTTACCATGTATATGTGGTCTCTGTCTCTATTGCATTTGCAGCAAAGATTGCAACTGTGAATCGAACTAGAGGTATTATGTTCAAGTTAGCAAAATGAGTTTTAAATTTTATTGCAGACATCTATTCAGTAGTTGTTAAAAATAAAACTGTTGGATTTTGTGTGCAATTGATATGAAAAGACGCCTATTTTTTGAGATGTTGCTTAACACCAGTTATTGGATACTTTCCGCGAACTTGTGCCTACTACTTCTTATGTCTGGTATTCATTCATCCCCACAGCAAAGTAACAAAAATAAAAAAAAATAAAACCAAGTGCAATTATTAATGCAGACGCAATAAAAATTCGCTGGAAATGAGATTCCACAGTACTTCTCTCGTTGCTCTATTAAAATTTGTTATTGAAATTTTTAGAATCTTGAGGCACCTTTTACTGAAAAAAATTTATCGGGTTATTTAAAAATGCTTTTTAAATTTTAACTAGGAACAAAATTTTGAACAAATTTAAGCGATAAAGTTGAAACGTGTGTATGAAAAGATTAAAAAGTGAAAAATTTGTTGTAGGTACTCTAATTTAATGAAACTATTTAAAGCTAGATTTAAAATTACCAATATAAATCAATGTTTGAATTAAATCCTAGCACTATTAGTGTAAGGGGTGTGTTAAAGGTTAAAAACATGAACTGAGGATTCTAGGACATTTTTGATTAAACTATAGTTTAAATTATATTTCAATTTATTATAAGAAAACAAATTTAAAAGAAATCTGACAAATCAAACTGTAAGGGGTGCATTAGGGGTTACAATTGTAATATGTAGGTCCTACCCTAATTTTAATTCAATTAACTAAATAATGATAAGTTAAGTAAGTTAAATTACTACTAGGATCCAAATTTGAAAGAAATCCGAGCATTTTGACTGTACATGGTATGTTAAGGGTTGAAATTGCAAAATAAGAGTCGCATACTATTTTAAATTATATTATTCCTAAATATGTTTAAAATTTATAGTAGAAATCGAATATGAAGAAAATCCGAACCATATGACTCAAACTCTATATTGGAGGGGCTGGGGGTGTGTGGTAATGGTCAAAAATTATTTTTACTCACTCTTTATGTAAATATTACTAAAATAACTGATGGAAAAGTGTGGGTAATGCTGCCATATAAGAATCACAACACCGGCAATTTTTGAACAATAAACTTAAATGGCAAATGGGTCGTAGGGGCTTATTTTTAGGGGATGAAACTTTTACCAGATTTTTTTTCAATGTATCCCTAATATGTATACCAAATTTGGTCCAAATCAAATATTCCTCCTGGCAGGTATTCACGTTACAACTTATTCATTTTTACAACTTTTTGACCCTTCAACCCTTAATAAAAATTCAACCCTATAATAAATTCCAGATTTTTTGAAAGCATTCACCACTTGGGGTATACACGAAACATATGTTCAATATTTGGTTAAAATCGGTCGGCCACTTTAGAAGATTAAGTGGATCAACCGATTTGGCATTTTTAGTATGTTTTTGGCCTATAACGCACAGGTCAGAATTTTATAAACTTTTTTTGTTCGATATCATCTATGGACCGGTAGAAAAAAAGGACGGAAATTTTGCTTTAATCGGGTCAGTAGATTCCGAAATATAGTGGTTTAAAGAAATGCACAGGCCGACCGACAGACGGAAATTAGTGAATATGATTTTCGTAATCTACGCGTTCTATAATGTAGAAAAAAGTGAAATTTGGAGAATTTTTTTTTTTCATGAATACAATACTTCCTCTACGAGAGAAGTAAAAATGTAAGTACTGTTCCCAAGAACATCGCATCACAACTATACTATATTAGTTGACCAATAATATATTTTACTGTTTGTCCGAACTTAAAAGACCACTAGAAACATAAGCTGGTACATATTGTTTGTTAGGAACAGATTTTAGTTCACAATTGAGCATAGGAAATATATATTGGGATTCACTAAACTTGATGCAACTGATATTCCAAAATTCATTATTCCAAGTCACAGTACACTTGAAATTAAAAATATATTGTAAGTGGAATTCTGATACTGATCTGATACTTCTTGTATATCACCCCTTAAAATTTTTAAGAAGGGCTTCTACAGCGCAAAAATTGAAAAATGTTTCTAAAAGAGTGATGTCAAAAATGCTTTATACGGGAGCTACGCCTTATTGGATATGGCACTAAACATTTACAATTAATTTTTTGTCAGATGAAGTGCATTTTTCACAGCGCAAAATTTTAAAAAAAGTTCCTAAGAACATGGGATCAAAAATAATTTATAAGAAAGCTAGAGTCAACTCGGTTCCTCGTGACTGTGTCCTTGAAAAAAAATGCACGAGGTTCGGCTAAATAATAATGAAGTGAAACAGGAAAACATAAACTACTGTCCGCACAGGCTGCTAGAATTGTGACAGGGCCGGCTTAAGGGGATTCTATCGCTCGACGAAAGTGTCTCC
The DNA here is from genome assembly GCA_963556235.1 of Cryptophagus acutangulus. Taxonomy (NCBI): domain Eukaryota; kingdom Metazoa; phylum Arthropoda; class Insecta; order Coleoptera; family Cryptophagidae; genus Cryptophagus; species Cryptophagus acutangulus. The sequence goes on along the minus strand of CAUVYR010000201.1, from coordinate 4,702 downwards.
TGCATCTGCGGGATGTGGTGAGCAGGTTTAGGCAGATGTTTCGCAATAAAAGATTTGCTGGTTGCAAACTTATAAAAACATAGTTCCTTCTGGCTTATTAGTACTTTCTTTCACAATTCGCTAAAGACTACTTGGTGAAACACCTGTAGCATCAGCGACTCGTTCAATAAGTTTGCTACTTGTTTCTTAATTTTTAAAAAAGTATATACATTGAAAATGATTTCTCGGCTTTGGCTATGAATTATTCTTCCTTTTAAGGACATAATTAAATATAACAAAGAAAATATCACGGAAAAGTAATGTATGTAGTTCGCCCGCTGACTTTTACAATGTCAATTAAACTGAAGAATAAGGTCGAAAGTCAGAACAATATGAACTATAACAATATAAGTTCAGTATAAGTAAGAAGTATAAAGTAAGAAGTATAAAGTAAGAAGTATAAAGTAAGAAGTATAAGTAAGAAGTATAAGTAAGAAGTATAAGTAAATAAAACTAAAATTGGTTAAATTAAAATTGTTATATATTTAACTAATAAATTTAAAAAGCAAAATTATAATATTATACACCGATAGATCTGTTTGATGGATTGTTAAATAATGCAAGTTCGGCCCTGTAAACACCCTTGCCTAACTTTATGCATTCGCATAATATAACACGGACTGAACGTGAATATGTCTAGTGCGCCAGTGGGCGTTGAAGTCACGCTGTTTGGAGTTACCTCTACGTCCCTTTGAAGATGGCACTCAACATTTACATTTTATTTTTTATCTCTGGTGTACTGTAACATGAAATAATAAATTTTGGCACACGAAGAAATGCAACTTTTCTGTTGTAGATCCGATGTTGACATATCATCAGGGGAGGCCCAAACGATGACTACGATTCATGTTTCGCATTAATCGATTTAACCTCACTTCTTGGTTTCTAATGGTTAGACATCCATTATTAACCTTTTCTTTTAATTTATCGATAGTATTTACTGCTGTTTTATAAATGAGAAGTTTTAAATAATCAATTAAATATAAAAGTCTAAGGGATTAAAATCAGGAGATCGTGGTGGCTAAGCCGTAGGTCCTCCACATACTATCCATCTTTCAGGAAAAACTTGGTATTCCCTAACCATACACGTACAATGTGGCGGTGCGCCGCCACTCATATACCGCATATCGATTCTGGTAGCGTATGGTATATCATCTAGTAAATATGGTAAAAGGTTTTGCAAAAAGCTTAGTTATTAACACCATTCAGTCGGTTTGGCAGTATCTTTTTTTTTTGATGGAGGAATGCGTTAAGCACCGGCCCCCCGCATTTCCGCGGGGGAGTGTGGGACTCCTTCTTGCTCGAACAAGAAGTATACCCACTAAACCTCCATCACTGCGACGCTATAGACCATTTACTTCGGGACCGCCTTTCGGCATTACATCGAAGGTTTGGCAGTATCTGAAGTCTAATTAGTCTATTGCCAATATATTCCGCCCAAACGTTAATTGAAAATCTTTGTTTGTAATTCCAGCGTCACTCCAGAACACTAATATTAATGGTTTCCACTCCTATTAATGGTTTGCTCTTCCCCGGCGTCCCCTTCCTGGATACCACTTTCTTATGTTTTTCTTCCCTTGTTTGCCCTTCGGTTTTCCTGTTCTTCGCGTTCGTCTTCTTGTTTCTCCTTTACTTTTCCATCTTCGGTGTTGATGGTTGGACACAGGCATGGGGGCTTCTTCAGCCTAAACATGATTATTGTGAAAATTTCCAATTCCATCACGAGTGAAGTCAGCCTCACCAGCAAATAAATGTTTGTTAAAAAGTTATGGATACGACCACACATCCTCAACAACCGCTGACAAAAAACCGTCCTAGAAATAAAATATTTTGGTTTATGTGCCTGCATCTATTGAATATGGCAGGGAGTTGAGAAAAATTGTTCGTGTACAATTTTCCATACAGAAGAACACCTTCTTGTATTGCAATTCTTAAATTGAGTATTGTATCAAGTACTTGCATTGAGTATCTTTTATTGATCTTGTATTGAGTACTTGCTCGGGGGCAGTTAGCAATTAAATCAAGAATTTGTTCTTAAATTTTTGGAGTGCAAACATACCACTGTATTTCACAATTAACTCTGTTGGACTTAACATTCCATTATCACGTAATCGTCCTTCCACATTTATCAATGTTCTTATATCGGGGACACGACGATTAGGAAATTGATCCCCATTACGTCTTTGTGCTTCTAAGGAGTTAAATAGTACGTTCGTAAAATTTATTAAATTAATATTGATCCATTTTAATTAAATGGGCAAATACGTTTTATTTAATAGTGCTTGATCTTAATCTTCACTTTTGGAAGTAATTTTTAATGGCACTTTGGATTGAATATCTAGTATCAGCTGATGGATTTCAGCGGTCGGCGCATGCGCACTAATTTAGTAACATTAGCTATTGAAAATCTACTGAAAGATCCAATAAAAAATTGGATTTTTTAACATTTAAAAAAAGTTGATCAAAGCCGATTAAAGCTATATTGATCATATTAATTCTTAATTATTACCTCGATTAATACGTTCATAACGCAGAACCAAAAATTGAAAACCTGTTTGTCTTAAAAGTGGTTGGTTTTAGACTTTACAAACAAGAGGACGTTTTTTTGTTTAAAATTAAAAACTATTTTTATGATTTATGATTGAAAAACAATAGCTATTTGTGTATTAAGAGCGCAAAGTGATACTTTGTCGCGCGAGCCAGAATGTTGTCGTGCGACGCGATAGCGGAGCACGACAATCTGGCGAGAGCGACAAAGACACTTTGCGCTCGAAATACACACAAGATTTTTCCTACAATCGATTTTAAATTGAATTTTTATTGCAAAAATGTAAAATTAATATTTTGACAACAAATAAAAATGTGATTATATCATCGGTAACCAAGAAACGCTAATTTCTAAAAACAAAAACTATTGTTTTACTGCATTGTTTTGATTTAGCGAGCGAGAAAGTCAGCAAAAAGATCTAGAGCGGAAAAGTGACAACTTCTCGGAAAACGCCAACTTTTCGTTGTCAAATGAAAGCATAAAGGCCTACTTTTATATGCGATTGTAGGAAAAATCTTTTAAAAACGTACCCACTATCAGTGAATAGCACCTTTTATATTTTATACAACTGAAACAACACAGAAATTTTAATATTCTTCACTTTTTTAATTTTAAGTTTAAATGCATATTCAGCACTAATTTAAGTGCTGAATATGCATTTAAACAAAAAAATAAGCAAAAAAAAAACGACTTAAACAATACTTTAAAATCTATCTGTGTAAAAATTAAAATAAATGAAAACAAATCCTAGCGGGGTACAAAATCAGTACTCTCGTATTTTTAGTTGATATCTGTCACTTTCAGTTGACATTCAGTAATATTTTAGGGGTTGAGATAGTGAAATAAAAATTGCAATTTATTTTTTATAAGAATATTGGCAAGGTTGATTAAAATTATTGGTAGAAACTAAATTCGAAAAAAATCCCAGTTATAAAGGTTAAAAGGACGTTTTAGCGGTTAATAAGGCAAAATAAAGGTTGAATATTATTTTTTGTAACATTATTGGCAACGTAGATTAAAATTATTACTAGAAGCAAAATTTAAAAAAAGTCCGAGCAATAAAGGTTAAAGGGTAATTTTAGAATAAGAGGGTCACGGGGGTTCAAATTTAATGGATGAAACATTTTTCACTATGATCCTAGATGTATGCCTAATAAGCGTACAAAGATTGGTTAAAATATCTTTAACAGTGTCAAAGATATAAGATACAAAATTACCACTTTTCTGAATTTTTGAATTTTCATCTCTTAATAAAATGCAACCTCTTCAAAAAAGTTTCATTTTTTATGAAGCGTTACCTACTCAGGGAGACCGTAAACAGTTTACAACATTTGGTGAAGATCGGTTCAATTTGAAAATCAAGGGGTTTCTTTAAATATTGATTTTGGCTTTAATAGTGCATGTCTTTTAGGATATTATGAATTTTTTTGCGGAATAAGAATAGTCTCCGAGCAACACAAAATTAAAATTTAGTTTTTATCGGTTTAGTAGTTTCCGAAATAAAGGTATTTTAAAATATCAGTCAATGAATGAATATCCATTTTACAATACTAACTTACACAAATATAAACCCAAACTAAATTCAAACATCGTACAAAGATACTACTGAAGAATATATAAGAATTTTTCTAAAAAAATTTAAAAAAAAAACTCATGGTCCAAACGCCTTGAACCAAACAACACAGTAGCCAACGCCTTTAACAAAAAGATGTAAGATAAATTGAACAATTATATACGAGTATATGAATTAATATTATATAAATGCACGTTATTAATATTAAGAAATATTATGATTTTTAAACATTTATTCTACCAGAATCCAAATGGATAACTCTCATTCGGCATACTTAAATGATAACCCAATACATTTGCAATCAATAGATTTAAAGAAAATTCACATTCTAAAAGAAAAAGCTGAGCTACTCAACGTTCCAAATGTCGAAAACTTTCGTACCATTGGATGGACCCTCACAGGCAACCTTTATAATAATTATATAAGTAAGTTTAACAGCCTGTATAGGGTGGAAAATTCATCAACGAAGAGCTAACCGAAAAACTGAAAAACAGGAACCATCCGAAAACAATCTTTCAACCGTCATATTTTTGTTTTAAGGA
>CAUVYR010000200.1:0-60185 GCA_963556235.1 Cryptophagus acutangulus | reverse complement strand
AAAAGCTGATTTCGGAAAATTTATTGATTAGGGACATTAGAAAGAAAATCAAATCAAAGAATTTAGTATTGATGAAAGCGGATAAAGGAAATTGCCTTGTCATAATGAGTAAAGTTGAATATGTGGAGAAGGTTGTAGAATTTCTAGATTCAAACCCGAAAGTTGAAGAGACGTCCTTAAAATCGGTCAATAAGTTTGTCATAAAATTCAGAAATTTGTATAAAATCCATCTTGAAAATATCAAATCTATATGCGAAACATTCGATTTCTTCATTCCGAAAATTCCAATGAACCCGAAAATTCCGAAACTTTATGGGTTACCAAAATTGCACAAGCCTCTTCTACCAATGAGACCGGTAGTCTCATACATAGATTCTTACACGTATATTATCACGAAATGGTTGAGTAAACTCTTCAATTCAGCTTTTCCTCTCAATTCAAGTAGAATTATCAAAAACTCAAAAGAATTAGTTAACAAATTAGAAAAGATTAAGTTAGAAGATAACTCCATTCTCTTCTCATTTGACGTCGTGAGCTTATGTCCTAGCATTCCGATTCCAATAGTCAAACATCTCATGGAAAAGATCCTTTGCGAGTCTTCATTTTCTGATTTTGATAGTTCAGCTATATTTGATCTCTTGTCGGTTTGTCTTGATCAAAATTTCTTCAAATTTAATGAAAAACTCTTTGCCCAAACTAACGGCTTACCTATGGGTTCTCCTTTATCACCGTACCTATCGGAACTTTTCATGCAATGGTTTGAGGAAAAAATCTTCAATTCAAATTGTAAACACGTGGGTAAAATTAAATTTTGGTACAGATATGTCGACGACATTTTAATCGGTTGGAACGGTTCAAAGGACGAAGTACTTGATTTTCTGCAATTCATTAACGAGATTAATTTAGACATAAAGTTTACGGTTGAATTTGAAATTGATTTATCTATTAATTTTCTGGATTTGAACCTTAGGAGAATAGGCAACAAAATTGAATTCGACATTTTTAGGAAACCTTCCCAAACTAATAACACTATTCCAATAGATTCATGCCACCCCATGAGCCATAAGCTCGCAGCGTTTTATTGCTACATAAACAGACTCTTCAACACACCAGTATCAACTTTTAATTTCAAAAAAGAGGTTGGAATCATAAAACAAATCGCTGTGGCCAATGGTTACAAACCGGACTTGATAGATAAACTTATTTCAAAAAAATCTTTTTTGAGGCTTACCGACCAGGCTTTCCCAAGTTCAACTACTTCAGAAATTAATTCAGAAGCCTACAAATCGTTTTCTTATTTCGGAGAGATTTCAGACAAAATTTCTTTTGCTTTACATGAAGTGCAAATTAAATGTGCTTTTAAACCGCTTTTCACAATCAAATCACTTTTTTCGAAAATAAAAGATAAAAACAAAAAATTGGACAATAGTGGAGTTTATTTACTAAAATGCAATTCTTGCAATGCAGGTTATATAGGACAGTCCGGTATGCCCTTCGGCACTCGAATTAAAGAACACTTAAGATCAAAAAATGCGATTGACAACGATAAGTCATATTTTGGTAAACACCTAAGAGAATTCAATCATTCGTTTGACGCGAACGACGAAAATAATTTCATCATATTACATGTAATGAACAAGGGTTTGAAACTTACAATTTTGGAGAACCTAGAAATTCTAAAATTCTCGACCGATAAAGATTTTACGATGCTCAACTATATGCAACCAGAAATTTCTAATGTCCTTACAATGAACTTGAATCAATCCACAAATTCGAATTTGGCGCCTTCCGCGCAACAAAACAGCACGTCAAATGTTCTCGCTCACCTTCCGTCACAGAACTTAACCAAAGATTCCTAGTCAGACCACGCGCTGGTCGCGTTTTTTAATTAATTTATTTATTTATTAATTTTAATCTAATTTATTAAAATTAAACCTAATTTTAAATTGTAATTTTAAATTGTAACTGTTGCAACCGGTTTATGTCTAGTTTTAAGTGATTTCGATGTTGATATTGTGCCTTCAAAATACCGCTTCAAATTTGACTAATTAAAAGGGCCTTCTGTTATGGCTAATTAGGCTTTCAAACTACTGTTTTCAATCAAAAACTTGTGATGTTGCCAGTGAATTTGCTGTCCTCAATTGTGATGCTCAAAATAATCTTCTTATTTACCTTTTTGTAATTTAACAATCGTTGTAAGTAATGGAATTTTCCACTCGTTAAATTTAATCATAGTAATTTTTCTCTCTTATGCTTTATAAATTTTTAGATTTGTTCTGATGATGAGCTTGTAGCTCGAAACGCGTCGAACATATTAAAAAGTATTGTTGCCTTTTGAACAATTGACTTTCACTCGTACCTCAGTACACCACCTCCGAATTCATGGAGTTTCAAGAAGAATCACTTTCCCATACATTTTTAAGTGATTACTGTGAGATAATTCGCGAAGGTGAAACAAAAGCTTTTGGTTTCAAAGATGCAACAAACCAATTCAGAATGGTGTTTCGAAGAGAACAGAATGTTGATGAACATGCATATGTTTTTGCGACAAAATCCGTTTGACTGCAACAATGGCATCGTCGCTTGGGTCACATTAACATAGCTGCAATTAAGAAGATGAGCAAGAATCAATTGGTCGTGGGAGTTGATTTTTCGAACGAGAACGATTTTTTTTGTGAAGAATGTCATTTTGGAAAAATGAAAAAGTTGGGGAATACATTCATGCAGATTTATGTGGACCGATGGAAGAAAATGGAATTGGTGGCGTTCGCTATTTTTTGCTTCTGAAGGACGAAGTATCGAACTTTCGGTACGTATTTTTCTTAAATCAAAAATCTAATATCTATGATTTGTTAAAGGATTTTTTGCCATTGGTAAAAAATACTACTGGAAATAATTTGAGTTTTTTTTTGCTGCGACAATGGGAGTGAATTCATCAACAGAGAAGTGCGACATCTGATGTCATCAAACGGAGTGGTGTTCGAACGAATTTCACCATATACACCAGAACAAAATGGTTTCATTGAGCGAGACAATCGTACAGTCCAGGAATCCGCTCGAACTATGTTAATCGCAAGTGGACTCGAAAAGAAATTGTGGCCGGAAGCAGTACGTACAGCAGTGTATTTTTTGAATAGATCGTGCAATTCGCGTAATTTAACGACAACGCCGTTTGAATTGTGGTTTGGAGAAAAGCCGCACTTGGGTCACGTGAAAGAGTTTGGTACAATCGGATATGCGCTTGTGCCAAAGCAATTGGGTCGTAAGAAATGGGATTCCAAAGCGCAGATGGTTCATCTTGTTGGATATGAGCCGACTTCGAAAAATTTTCGTGTATACAATCCAGAAACGAATAAGGTTTTTGTCAGCTGTGATGTTTCATTTAATGAAAAAATTGTACAGGATGAATGTGTGCATTTGTGGGATGAAGCCGGCAGTGAAAAAGACGAGCATCAAACCAACAAAGACTTGAAAACTGAAAGAACTGAAGCCATAGAATCAGACGAGCTAAATGAATTGATTCTTGATGAAGATCAAAACAATAGACAATCGAGGACAAAGTATAATTTGCGAACAAATATTGTTCCGCCTAAGAAATATATTGATGAGACGAGTTATTCAGCGATAATCAATGAACCATTGACATACGCTGATGCAATTAAATCAAACGAAGCAATTGATTGGTTAGCTGCAGTAAATGATGAACTTCGATCACTTGAAGAAAATAATACTTGGGTTTTGGTTGACAAACCAGTAGGACGCAATATTATTGGGTGCAAATAGGTATTCAAATTGAAAACGCGCCCGGACGACAACAATAGAAGGTACAAAGCGAGACTTGTAGCAAAGGGATATTCTCAACACGCAGGCATCGATTATGGTGAAACTTTTTTACCAGTAGTACGGTACGATTCAATACGAGCAATATTAGCACTAGCTGCGGCTGAAGATTTGGAGATAATGCAATTCGATGTCAAAACCGCTTTTCTTAATGGTGATCTCCATGAAGAAATTTATATGACAATACCAGAAGGAGTGAATGGTGCTAATGATGATAAAGTATGTCGGCTACGAAAAAGCCTATATGGTCTCAAGCAGGCGTCGAGAGCATGGAACCTAAAATTCTCAAATTTCCTGAGAGAATGCAATCTGGAACAATCTGAAGCTGATAATTGCGTGTTTTCCGGCTATCTAGATGGTAATAAAGTAATTTTACTTTTGTACGTAGATGATGGAATGATTCTGTCCAACAACAGAGCCACACTGAACATATTAAAACAAAAACTGGATGATGTTTTTGAGGTGACGTATGGATCTGGTGATTTTTATGTTGGTATGGAAATTCAGAGAGATAGGCCGAAGAAAATGATCGCTATTACGCAATCAGCGTACATAAGAAAAATCATCGAAAAATTCAACATGGTTGATGCTAATCCTATATCAACACCAGCTGATCCGAATGTTACATTGATAAAGACTGATGAAGTGAACGAAATCTTTCCATATAGACAAGCGGTAGGATCATTAATGTATGCAGCAACAGTTTCGCGACCCGACATTTCATATGCAGTTGGAGAAGTCAGTCGATTTCTTGACAATCCATCATCTGAACATATCACGGCCGTGAAACGCATAATTCGATATTTAATGAAAACTGTGAATTATGGTATTCTGTATGGCAGAGTGAAAAACAGTGAATTTATTTTGACTGGCTATACCGATGCGAATTTTGCCAGAGACATCGAAAGTCGTCGATCTACAACTGGGTATGCTTTTATGATTGGTAACAGCATAATTACATGGCGTAGCATGCGACAAAAGACGGTCGCATTATCGACAACCGAAGCGGAATATATGGCTGCTTGTGAAGGTGCAAAAGAGGCGGTTTGGTTACGTCAGTTGTTAAAAGACATTGGTTTTGAGCAAAGAATTGCAACACCAATATTGATAGATAATCAAAGTGCGATCAGGTTGATTAAGAACCCTGAATTGCATCATCGCACGAAACATATTGATGTGAGATTACATTTCATACGAGAGCTCTACGAATCTCACGTTATTTCAATTGAATATGTGCAAAGTAATGAGCAATTAGCGGACATATTTACGAAACCGCTCCAATTGCGGGATTTTCAAAGAAACACTGATAGTTTTGGAATCGAAGAAATTAAATAATGAGTGGGAGTGTTGAAATTGACATTGTTTTAATTTTTCTCTGTTAGATGTCGGTCATGTGCATGTTTACTGTATTTTTCTCATGTTTATGATTATGCAACCTGTAATGTTTGACAAATATAAGACACTGTTTCTGTCGAATACACTCGCATATATATCGCAGCTTGCTTTTGACGTGTGTGTAAGACTAGCTTGAATAAATCGTTGATAACTAGATATTGAAAGTGCTTATCATTTACCTGAAAAACCTAACAAGGACGAACAAATTAAAAGAGTTATGAAAGGTATTTCGAGATTGAGGCCGGCCAAACCAAAGTACGATTACACCTGGGAACCACAACAAGTACTGGTCCACTTAGAAAAGACTGAAGCAGGATCGTAAAAACAGCTTTCAAAGAAACTAATAACGTCACTTGCCCTTATTACTGGACATCGTCTACAAACCTTGTCGTTAATTAGGTTATCAAATATTTCAGAATCTGCTTCAGGTTTTGAGATTTTCATTACGGACGAAGTAAAAACATCCGGTCCGGGTCGGTATCAACCGTGTCTTCATATCCCGGTTTACGAAGATAGACCTAGCTTATGTGTGGCAACCACACTAAGAAGATACATGGACCTAACAGGGGAGCTTAGAAAAACAAGCGAGGATTTTCTGTTTTTAACTTATCGGAAACCGTTTGGCATAGCTTTTTTATGCAAAATAAGTGGCATGCTTTGGCAGCAACAAAAAATAATTTCAAAAGAAACACTAAGTCGATGGGTAAAAACAACATTAGAGGAAGCGGGAATCGACACAATTATCTTCAAACCTCACTCAACCAGACATGCATCCACTTCCTCTTCCAATCGGAAGGGTCTGTCTTGGGATACCATTAGGCATTCGGTGGGTTGGACGAACCAGTCTACCGCATTCGCCAAATTTTATAACCGACCACTGGCACGAACGCAGGATTTTGCAAAAACCATATTGAGTATGACTGAAAATGTATAATACTTTTCGTAAGCTATTATAGCGAGAATGATAAGCGTATATTTGTTTATTTGTTTTTTTAAACTCTTTTGTGTAAATATATCGTTTATTGGCAATGAATTTTTTTTTTGTCTCTTTCGAATAAAAGAAATAAAAAAGATAATAATACACAGGGTTCAGTATAATAAAGTTATACAGCACTGATAATGCATAAAGTTGATACTGACGTAGAGTATAGTACTGACGTACACATACACTTAGTCGCACCTTCCTCAAATCTTTAAACAGCTACAGTAAATTTGTGATATCTTCGGACTGGACGCTGTAGTATAATCTAACGATCAAACGAACTTACCTGTGAAGTTCGATCGTGATTATATGAAGCGTCCAGTCCGAAGATATCACAACCCTCCCTTCCCATATTAACATAGCCCATAATCAGTTGGCGACTAAGGCTCTTCAAACCAAATGAGATTAGAGAGGACGCTGAGGGTTGAGGGGAGTAGGGGAAAAATGTCTTTAAACACTTGTGCGCGGTAGTACGACAAAGACGAACTACAGTAAATTTGTGATATCTTCGGACTGGACGCTTCATATAATCACGATCGAACTTCACAGGTAAGTTCGTTTGATCGTTAGATCAAATACATAACGTCACTTCGATACTATTCTAACCTTATGACTAAAACCTTTACAGTACATTCTTGTGAACAAATGTTTTCAATATGATATAAACACAATATAATTCTAATACTACAAATACAAACTTTATATTATGACATACACAAATACAAGTACAATTTACATACAACCATTCATAGAACATAACTTACAACTATATTTTACAATTATGACTCAATGTGTTATTCACACTATTGCCAAAGAATCAAACCACATGATTCGGAGAGTTACAAACTTTTAAATTATTTATTTAACTAATATGTAATTGCATATACAAGTAAACTGAGAGGGCAAAAATTGCATGATGTAGATAAAATTTAGAAATTTTAGTTATTTAAATCAATATATGAGATCATCTTTCTATAGATGAGTTTATGATTTTATTTACGAATTAAATGGCCAATGCATGTTCCAAACTATAATTGTAATAGCATCATATCATCAATAGTAAATTTAAACAATCTTTAAAAAAATTAGTCTTTTATCAGTTTGGCTAATAGTATTAAGTATTGCACTAATTATTGAATGTAATTGTTATTTCAACTAATAGCATATTAGAAGCATTTATAAGAAGTGAATAATGCAAAAAAGTGAGCAGTTAGTCAGTCAGTAGTCAGTCTTGGAGTTTTAGCTGAGTTTGTTCAGTCACGCACTTAGACTCCCGAGTTTTGGGTAGTCAGTAGTGGATGTTTGGCAAATCTTAGACCAAGCATCGAGAGTGAGCGGCTAAATGTAAGACAAGAATAAGAAGTGCGAGAATAAGTGCAACACGCATCAAAAAGAAGCAGGACTGAAGTGCGTTTGAAACTGCGTTACTGAATCCACTAACTGGGCCACCGCCAACGTTCCCGCCAGCCAGCAGCTACAACCTACCAACAAGCGGCTTCGTAACATCGAGCACACATAACAAAAATGTAAGTGCAAAAACTTAATACAGGCAACTAAATGTAAAGACGACATGTCTACCTTGCCTTATTGAAACCTTAGAATTGTAGAAGTAGATTTTTGTAATATATTTGTATTCTGTAAATGTTTCATCTGAATTTTATTTAAACAATGAAAAACCTTTTCCTGTATGTAGTGGAGAAAACCCGCGACAATGACAGTTTCTATTTTTCAGCTCCTATTTTCAATAGGAAGAATTGCGATTTTAGTTATTGTTCTCATATAACTGCCAGTTTGAGTTTTTACTTCCACAACCCTGACCTTGTTATCTTTCCCCATAATTACTTTAGTAATTCTGCCTAATGGCCATTTTAATGGCGGTAAATTTAAATCTTTTATTAACACCGTTGTGCCTACTTCAATGTTGCCTAGTGTTTTGTACCACTTAGGTCTACTTTGCAGTAGCGTTAAGTAATCCTCGTGCCACTTTTTTCAAAAATCCTGCTTCAACCGCGTACAAAGTTTCCAAGTTTTTAATCTATTTGGTGGTATTTCAGTTACATCAGGTTCCGCAAAACTAGCTATTGGCGCCCCTATCAGAACATGTCCCGGTGTTAAACAACTTAAATCGCAAAAATTATTGCTGACTGCCGTTAAAGGTCTAGAATTTAAAATTCCTTCTACATGAATAATAGTACTATTAAATTGTTCGTATGTGAGGCTGGTGTTTCCGATTGACCGTTTTAAGTGATTTTTTGCGCTTTTTACGCCTGCTTCCCATAATCCTCCAAATACAGGTGAGAATGCAGGAATGAAATGAAAATTAATGCCTTTGTTTGCTGCATAGTTTTCCATTACATTTGTGAGCTCTTTAGGATATTTTTTGTAAAATTTCTTAAGTTGATTGTTTGCGCCTTTGAAGGTTGTACCATTATCACAATAAACTTTTGACGGTTTACCTCTTCGCGAGATAAATCTTTTGAATGCAGATAGAAAGTTTTCAGATGTCATGTCTGATAGTAATGCCATATGAGTTGCCTTTACAGCAAAACACACAAACAACGCAATATATGATTTAGTTACAACTGATCTTCATATTGAAGACTGCTTTATATGAAACGGACCACAAAAATCTACTCCCACATTATGAAATGGTCTATTGAATGTTACGCGATCTGCCGGTAACAAGCCCATAAGTTGCTGAGCACACTGCCTTTTTAATCTAAAACATATTACACAACTGTGAATGTTTTTCTTAACTTCTTTTTGCCCATTAATTAGCCAATATTTTAGATTCAAACTGCTTAAAATTTGTTTTTGTCCGGCATGCATTAACCTAATATGCTCTCTTTTGATAATTAATTCTGTAATTATACTGTTTTTTGGCAAGATAACTGGATGTTTTTGAGTATATGCAATATTTGAATGTTGCAACCTCCCGTCTACACGCAAAAGATCTTTAGCATCTATAAATGGACATAACAATTTTAAATTCGATTTTACCTTTTTGCCTGACCTGATGTTATTAATTTCAGCTTGAAAATGATACAATTGTTCCTGCCTCAAAATGACATCTAACGCATTTTTCAGTTCAAATGTTTTTAACTTCCTCTGTTAATTTTGATATTATTTGACCTTTTTGAATTATTCACAAATCGTATCATGTATTCAATAAATCTTTGAAGTTTAGTTATCGTGGAATATTTTTTTAATAATTTATTGTAGTTCAACTTAATTAAATTGCAAACAATTTTTTGTTCTTGTACAGGTTCTACTACAGGCAATGATTCTTGCTCAAAGTTAAATTTGTTATCCAAAATCCCACTAGGCCCGTGCCACCAATTTTTATGATAAATAATTTTCAGCGGTTTTAAACTTCTGGACAAACAATCAGCAGGATAGTCGTTCGTATTTACATGTAATCATTTAAAGCTAGGATATTCTTGAATTTTGATGATACGACTCGCAACATAAGGATTTAATTTACAAAGTAACATTTTTATCCATGAAATAACAATAGTCTAATCCGACATTAAATAAACATTGTTAATACTATTCTTTAAAATATTTGACACCTTGGCTGCCAATTTTGTCAACAATAATGCGCTATTTAATTCCAATTTAGAAATAGATAATTTTTTATTCAGAGCTGCAATGCGCGATTTAAGAGCAAAGTAAATTTGATTGAATTTTTCTTTCTGAAATAATTCTAATATATAGTACTGCTCCATATGCAGTGGCTGATGCATCACAACAACCTATTAAATCTACTTTTTGATTATTTTGAAATTGTAAGAATCTAGATATTTTAATTTTGTTAATTTCATGCAATTCTCTTGCAAATTCTTGCCACTTATTTTGCATCTCGGTGTCTAATAAGTCATTCCATAATAACTTTTTTGACCACAATTCTTGCATTATTATTTTCGCGTAAACAAATATTGGCCCGACCAATCCCAGTGGATCGAAAAATTTTAAAATGACGGTCAATAATTGTCTTTTTTTTAAGTCATTATCAAAATTATTGTTGGGACACATTATTTTAAAAGTATCACTTTTCATGTCTAATGTTAGCCCTAAAGTTTTTAGTATTAAGCTATTTTTATCCATTTCAATGTCTTCAAAATATTGCAAATTCTTTAGAATGTCCTCCAATATTTTTGGTTCATTCGAACATCATTTATGTAAGTTAAACGAGCTTTTTTTCAGTAGGATAATTAGTTCGTATTTTAGTCTCTGCATTTCTTCAATAGTGTCACCCCCCGCCAAAATGTCATCAACATATGTATTATTTTTGTTGTTTGAAGTTGCAAACACTTTATAGGAAGATTTGAGTTCTCACGCCACAAAATATTTTGAAAATGTTTGTGATCTGAATTGATAATAATTTGGCAATACATTTGTTTTATATCGGTCACTAACACAAATTTAAAAGTCCTAAATCGTATTAAAATATCAAATAATTCAGGTTGGACAACTGCCCCGTTGTACATGAAATCATTTAAGGAAACCTTGTTACTAGTTTTCATGCTTCCATCAAAAACGACTCTCAATTTAGTAGTCTTTTTGTCATTTCTAATAACTGGATGGTGCGCTAGAAAATAGCGCTTATAGCGCTCGCGCTTATAGCAAAAATAGCGCTCGCGCTTATATCTGACCTCGAGGCTTCGCCTCTCGGTCAGATATTAGCCCTCGGCTGTAATGAATATCATTCCCAACTCGGTTGTAATATACTATTATATTTCACCCCTATCAACTTAGGGGCTAAAATGTAAATTAAATATGAAAAAAAGCTAACCAGCAGCAGGAATCGAACCTGGTACTTTGGGTTGGGATAACACATCGTGTAGCGCTACACCATCGAGCTAATTAATTAATTATAAGTTTAACAATAATTCTGAACTTAAATTTGAAAGTAACAAAAAAGCTGATCTGCGGCAAACTGAAATAACGTAATATGCATAAGGCTAATTAATTAATGATTTGATTGATTTTCGCATATGTATTAAATTTTAATGAGGTGGAAAGAGCACTTACAATAATACAAAATTAGAAAATTATAATAAAAACAAAATAATTAATTCGTACAAATACTTTATTAATAACATATATTTAAACAGCAAATATTACTAGAATTATTGCATAGATTGCATTTATTTTTTGGTGGTGATGGACCATCCCATTGTTCCAACTCTTCAGGCTGATTGTAATGATCATTACAAGGTAAACACAATTTTAATATTTTATCATTTCGATATTCTTCTGGTAAATGTTTCCAAACTCTTTCTAGTTACAAAGTTTGGGCATATTTCTGTAAATAAACTAATGGAAAGTATGGCAAATCCGATGGCTCAAATTGATCCAAACATTTCTTCAGTTCTAGATGATTTACAATCATGTTGCCGACTTTTTCTACAACATCCTTATTGAATGACATTTTCTAATAAACTAACCAATATTCTAATGCTAACCGATAATTTGTATTCAATTTAGTTCTACTATTAAATTATAATCAGATTCTATTTTTTTATGAAAATATTGTAAACACTCCAACATACAATGTGATTCTATGGAATTGGAGACCCTGCATAAAGATCGCATGAGGTCAATGCAGTTTTCAAGGCCATTATCTTCATGATAATCAAGAATATTTACAACTGCTAACATTAGATTATTATAATAATTTGCAAAGTGTATGTTTTTCAACAATGCTAATCTTGATGAAATAATTTCATTAATCGATATTATTTCTTCAATAGTTGGTAGACCCACAAATATTGGAGTAATATGTTCACTTTTTAATTTAACCATTTTTATCTTCATAAAAGGTGACTCTTCCAATTGGCATATATTTGAAATTGAATTGAATTCATTGAAAACAATTGCATCACCTTTATCAAGATACTTGATTAAAGTGTATATAAAGTCATTCCACTCCACTTCACCAAACGTAACATGATCTTCTTTCTTTCTTGAATTTATGAATTTCACCGCAGGTTCTAATCCCATAGAATAACACAGACCAACAGAAATTTCACATATTTTTGAT
The DNA here is from genome assembly GCA_963556235.1 of Cryptophagus acutangulus. Classification (NCBI taxonomy): domain Eukaryota; kingdom Metazoa; phylum Arthropoda; class Insecta; order Coleoptera; family Cryptophagidae; genus Cryptophagus; species Cryptophagus acutangulus. Next base: position 47,922 of record CAUVYR010000200.1, on the reverse strand, counting down.
TTTTCCAACATATAACTAGTCTCATGTATCAATCGTTTATCTTTATAAATATTAGTTCAATAATTTGAGAAAAGAGAATCAACAAACTCAGAATAAGATGTTGCCTCATTCATTTTGAGATAAATTTACAATACTACAATCAATATCTCAACATCTTTTATATTTATAGTAATTAATAATAGACGACATGCGCAAAAGAGTTAAATAATATTTTCAATATTAATCCAACTATTGTGAGATTTATCAAACCCCAACCATTTAACATGGACTTTATTATTCTTTCTAGACAATATTTTTTCTATTAAATAGACATCAGGCTGTGCTGTTTTTTGCAATCCTTCTGTATAAAAAACTCCCTTTATTGGTACACCATACATGTCTTCTAATAAATATGTAGTTGGGTTGGTAATACATACTTTCCTGATTTTAAATAATTCTGTGGTCCAATTTGGAGTGTAGCCCTTATCAAAAACATGTTTTGCTTTACTTATTCGCACCGTATCTCCGATGCGATATTTTTGTTTATCAATAATGTTGACATGATTATACACTGTGTTCAAAAGGTATTTTTCATCTGATTTCTTAACATTGTTTGGTTTCATCAGTATGGTACTATGTTTGGTATTGTTGTATTGTTGTATTATTTTAGTTAAATTGTTTATCCAATCATATTTACCATTTAAACTAAACAGTTTATACAATTTCTCTTTAATTGTTCGGATAACCCTCTCAGCCATTGCCGCTTTCTTAGTACTATATGTATTGTAGTGATTAATTTTATATTTTTTTAATAAACCTCCAAACTGTTTGTTAAAAAACTCCTTTCCTTGATCGGTTTGTAGATTTTTGGGTGAACGGCCACCACTGTCTTTTAACACTTTTTCCATCGCATTTGTAACTTCAGCAGATGATTTGTTTCGCAAAGGTTCTGCCCATACATATTTGGAGAAACAATCAATAACCACAAAAATATATTTAAAGCCACTGTTTTGATATGAATAATTTGTTAATTCAGCCAAATCTGCTTGCCATAAATCATCAATACCTTTGACAATAGTTCGTCGTCGCTTGAAATTACGACGAGCTGGTTTGTGTAATTCATTTACAATCGCTTGTTTACTCATATTTCATATATGTTGTATTGTATTGTTTTAGCAGCTTTCCCACAAACTCTTCAATTTCTTCCGTATGTTTTTTTAACTTTTCATCAATTATATTGGAAATAATAAGTTCTAAACAATCATCCACATATTGCTTATTAGTGGCATCCAATGCTTGAGTGGGTGTATCAACATTACATAACTTTCGATTTTCTAAATCATAATTTCCATCACTATTTCGCGGAAATTGAACTATAATTATTTTCGAATTTTGTGAAGCCGCATTAAATGTACAACCGAACTTGCTGACGCTCATATTATCAATGGATAATATTTAATCAAACTATTTAATTTAATGAATAATTTTTTCTTCAACTAATTCCTCAATAATTGACATAATTTCATTATTATGTGCATTATTTCCAGCTGCTTTAGACGCAACTAAAAGTCTAAGTCTATCCACAATTTCATTAATATCATTCCAATATACATATTCTATCGGCTTTGAATTGAGTAGCATCAAGTCACTGATTTTTTTCAGTTTACCACCCTTCTTTTCTTTGATTACATATGGTTTAATTATTTTTTTATACTTATGAGCTCGACTTCCTTTAATTTGATTATCAGATTTATAATTTCGTCTATGGGCATTCGTCAAATTTAAAATATCCAGGTAGTTTTCTTCATCGGTTTTGGTATACTTTAAAGGTTTTTTCATAAATAACAGTTCATAAAGCCCCCATGTACCAGGAAATTTTTGATTTTCAATGACAATTATATCATTTTTTGCAAAATAAATTTCTTTGGAGCCAATTGTCCATTTATCATCCGCGCCATTAAGTTTTACACCATTAACTTTATCAAACGTTGAGTGTTGGCAACCAGATAAATACATTTGCACAAATTCTCTAGCTATAGGTGGATATTGTTGTAAATATATAGAAAGAGCTGTTTTATCTACGTTTGTCTTAAATTCTGTATCTACATTTATTATACCTTCATTATGGCTATCGCATTTTACAATTTTTTTTGGAACATTTTCGGATTTACCAAAACTATTCTTTTTTTTTCTACTTTTTGCCCCTTCTTCTTCTTCCTTCTCTTTAGTATATTTTGATGTCAAATTGATATTTTCAGAAATTTCTTGTAATGGCTCCATTATAGGTTTAAAAAACTTGTTTAAATCATTTTCATATTCATTTCTATTTGATTTTAAAACCAAATATTTTTGTCTAATTGTATTAGATGCATCAATTATTTCTTTCTTAAGTTGATCTTCATGTTTGGACGGCATCGTTGTTATTACATACAATCAGATAATTTGATGTGTAAGGTTGTACAAGTGAGAAGTAACTGATTCCATGAACCATTGGATTAGTAATTTTAACAGAACATATCCAATAAAATCTGGTGCAATCTATAGTTGTATCAAACAGATACAGTTTTTATCAGCTTTGTTTTATACAGACCTGATGCAATCTGTACAAAACTTATCGACTATAATAAGCAGTATTGATTGATTTCCATATGTATTAATTGATTAGATCGATCGGTCTAATCTACAGGTCAGAGTCACACCTGCAATGATCGGTCACATCTGCAGTGATAGGTCCGATCGATCGGTGACACCTGCATTGATCGGTGCGCACGGCGAAGCAGTATATCGATATAAAACTTTATAATAAAATGAAGGAATCGAACCCTTTTCTATATCGCCCACCCATTAATTCACAATCTTTTACTATAACAATTATGCCATGCTTATCTTTCCAACACTCGCCGCACATTTCTTTAAATGTATCAAATGACATATCCGTATTTACATGATCATCGTATGCATGTTTTAAATTTTTTTCATCTTGTTTAAATAGTACTATGGTGTTGGCATTGTCTCGTATTAATTGTTTAGGTATTCTTGAATATGTTTGACAGAGACAAAAGCTATCCACCAGTTTATGACGACCCATGCAAAAATAGTTTCGAATTTTATCTTGCTTATCACAAGATACATCATCAAATATAAATATGGAATTCGAAAGTGCTTCGGATGGGTCCAAAATTTCTTCATTGTCACTACATGGAAAATACTTAATTTCTGTCACTTGCTTTAGCACCCTTTCGAGCTGTTTATATTTGGGCTGATACAGCGATTTTGAATAAATATAAATATTTTCAAATCTCAATCCATTTGAATTAAATAATAAACTCATCATCACATTCGTTTTACCACATCCACTAGGCCCGCTTATTATGGCCCTTATTGTATTAGGAAATAGTACACCATGTCTAAGGACTTGAATATCTTCATCATTGTCCAAATTAATGATTGGTAGTTGCAGTTCTTGTTTCTTGATACGCATCTTGTAAACAATTAAAAATATTTTTAATAAATACTTGTTTATGTACTGTTTTATTTTATTCTTAATGAAAACCTTGAAGGGTGCTGGTGTACTGAACACCGCTATAAATAATTTACCGATTGAATTGCATATACCAGGTTATCAATATTGTGGACCAGGTACAAAATTAAAAAAACGATTAGCGCGTGGTGATCTTGGTATTAATCCATTAGACAAGGCTTGCAAACAACACGATATTGCATATTCAAAAAATAAAAAATTAAGCGATCGACATTTGGCGGATAACGAGTTGGAACATCGAGCGTGGGAACGTGTTAAATCAAAAAACGCTAGTTTTGGGGAAAAAAGTGTTGCTTGGTTAGTGACGAATGCAATGAAGCTTAAACAAAAAGTTGGGATGGGAGTTACTAAACGAAGTGTCGTAGTGAAAAATATTAAGAAGGCTTTAAAAAATGAAAATGTAATAGTAATATACTGGATGTTTCCAAGAAGGCACTACATGCAGGTCGTATGGCCGTAAAGCGGGCAGGAGGTCGCAAAAATATTGAAACACCAAGGATCATACCAATTCCAAAAACTGGTGGAATTTTACCATTTATTATACCATTATTTGCCGGATTATCGGCCCTTGGGGCTCTAAGTGGGGGTGCGGCATCTATTGTAAAAACCGTCAAAGATGTGCAAAATGGTAAGAAGAAGATGATTGAAGCCGAACGTCATAATCGTGTAATGGAATCAATTGCATTGGGAAAACATGGATCTGGGCTGTATTTAAAAAAACAAAATAATGGATTTGGCTTACATGTAGAGGAAAAAAATATAAAAAAAAAAATTCAAATTACCCCAAAAAGCTCTAACTGATTTGGACATCTGTAAATATGTTAATATCAATAAAATTCCATATTTTCGCGGTGTGTATATGCGAAATCGGTTACCGATTAATGGACCGATGAAAAATGAAAGTGCCATAGTAAATTTGGATGATTTTAATAATGAAGGTACACATTGGGTGGCTTATAAAAAACGTAACAATAACGTAACGTATTTTGATAGTTTTGGCAATTTACGACCACCATTGGAATTAATTAAATATTTTGGTGAGACAAATAATATTTTCTACAATCATGAAAACTACCAAAATTATAATACATACAATTGTGGACACTTGTGTTTAGAGTGTTTAAATAATAAAAATACATTGAATTGATATCAGTTATGTCTCAAACGTTTACATTGAAAGGCCAAAGCAGCCTGTTGTCGGCAAATTTCTATCCACCCATTGAACTTAATGAAGAGCATAATTATGCGCTAGCTCTTATCGGTTTACACACGTTTAATAGTATACCAAATATAGAAGAAGGAAAAAAGAATAAATTTTATTATTATGATAGCGCAAATGTATTAAAATCCATCACTATTCCAACGGGGGCCTATGAATTAGCGGATATTGAATTATATTTACAGAAATTTCTACATCCTAATTCAAATGAACCAGAGAAATATTTATCAATAAAACCAAATCACAACACACTGAAGTGTGAAATTAAGTGTGCTTACGACGTGGACTTTACATCTGAAGATAGCATTGGATCAATGTTAGGATTTGGCCTTGAATTTTTGGGGGCTAATATATATCATGAATCCACTTTACCGGTAAACATTGTTAAAGTGTACACCATACGAGTTGAATGTAACATTGTGTCCGGTTCTTACTATGATAATCAGCAATCGCATACATTATATGAATTTTCGCCATCATCAAACCCAGGATACAGTATAGATGTGCAACCTCATAACCTTGTTTATTTACCAATTAAACGAAAACAAATCGATAATATAACAATTAGGTTATTGGACCAAAATTCGGAATATATTAATTTTAGAGGGGAGCAAACTATAATCCGTTTGGAATTGAAAAATTATGGGGTTAACATTTAAACAAAATTATATAAAAAAAAATTGTAAACCCGCTGCTGCTTCATTCGATCGTCAACCTTTATCCCAGCAGAAGCCAACATTAACAGTGGAGAATATCAAGTTTCTACAATCTTTGGGTTACAATGTCCGAACAACTAGAGCTATTCAACTATCCAAGCTATGATGATTCTATTGCACGTGAAGAAATCCATACATATCACCCTCACACAAAATCTTTTGAAAATAGTGATGAAATCGAAATATCAATAAATCAACAAGATGTGTTAATGGCAATGTATGATGCTTGTCTATGCATTGAAGGTGAATTTAAAGAAACAGCTACGGGGGAAGGTACATGTAGATTATCTAACAATGCCGGTTTATATTTATTTGAATCTATCAGTTATGAATTAAATGGCAAAGAAATTGATAAAGCCCGAGATCCTGGAACAATTAGTACCATGCGAAAAATTTTATTGTGTAACACAAATGAATCACAAGCTTTGATTGGGGCAGGATGGAATATAAGCGGGAATGTGTTACCCACGTTTAACACAAACAATTTTACATTTCGCATTCCATTAAAATGTATCTTGGGGGTGTTTCAAGACTACACACGAGTCATAACTGGTCGTCATAAAATTAGGTTGGTTCGGTCTCGGACCGATTTTAATTGTTATAAAGCAACTAATACAAAGCAAGCAAACATAAGTATCACAAACATTGAGTTAAAAGTTAAGCATGTATACCCGAATGATGTTGTAAAGTTACGTATGCTGAAAAATATTGATAAAGATTTACCAATAAAAATTCCTTTTAGACAATGGGAACTATATGAGATGCCTTCTCTAAGAAAAACCGACAAAGAAATATGGCCAGTAAAAACTAGCACTAATTTAGAAAGACCTAGATATATTATTGTTGCATTTCATACTGATCGAAAAGATAATATTGCTAAAGATGTAACATATTTTAATCATCTAAATCTACTCGATTTGAAAGTACATTTGAATTCGGAATGTTACCCTTACGAGCCTTTAAAGGTGAATTTTCTCAGAATGGCTTATACCGAAGTTTATCAGATGTATATAGATTTTCGAAAAAAATTTTATAATCTTGCAAATACCGAACCACTTTTGGATTATATAGCGTTTAAAGAAAGATGTTTATTTGTGATGGATTGTTCAAAACAATGTGAAGCATTAAAGTCTTCCACAGTCGATGTAAAATTGGAGATTTTAAGTAATTTTCAGTTTCCGGATAATACTAAAGCATATTGTTTAATTATACACGACAGTATTATAGAATATACACCTCTAAGTGGGATGGTGAAAAAAAATATTTAAATTTTGAATTTTATTGATTCCTGCTTAGTTGAATGTTTACTACTGAAGATGACGTTTGTAGTAATTGATATACAAGGTTTTATTATTAATTCACGTTTAATACCTAAAGAAGTAACAATTCATAATGGTGAAAATAAATGTACATATTTGATTAAAACAAGCAGACCATTTGAATGTTTAAATAATGATGAGAAAAATCAAGTGTTTTACTTGCAATTCAATCATCATTGCATCAAATATAATAGTGGTGATATTGAATTCAATCAGTTATACGAAATTTTCAATAAAAATATTATATTAGCGAATGTGACCACAATATATGTTAAAGGACATGTAAAAAAACGGTTTCTTAGAGATGGGCTAAGTGAAATTACAAAAACTCCACCATCAATTGTTAATTTAGAAAACGATGAATTTTGTCCAAAATTTGTAAAAACGATACCAATTTGCTTCAACCATAGTTATAATAAAATTTGTATATGTAGCGTTAAAAATTGTTATATTTTATATGAATACGTTGTCTCATTTTTAGAAATAAATAAATAATTGTAATAAAACATGTTGTATATTATTTTATGATGAATAATGCGGAAGTAACCTGAAACGTCTTAATATCATTGACCTTAATACACATGTATCTGATAAGACCAACACCGTGAATATTATATAGAATAAATGCATTGATTTTTTGTTGATGTTGCAAAAAGTTTCGTTTAAACTACATATTTCTGTATTGAATTGTTAGTATTTGTTTGTTCAGCATCACGTACTAATAGATTTTTTAAAATGTTTGTCTGTGAAACTTGCAATAAATCGTTTAGCCGCAAAGATAGTCTGAAAAGGCATATCAATATAGTGTGTTTAAAAAACATTTTGTGTGAAAAATGTGGTAGTGAGTTTTTAAATTCAAAAACATTAGCTACACATAATTTGGATGTTCACCAAATTCCACCTAAACGTGTTAGATTAAATGAAGCATCTACTAGTGGTAAGTTTATTAGTACTCCTTTTATTTAAATAATTAATAATACATTTCTGTAGCTGCTGTATATTGCGACATATGTGAAATTTATTTGGATAATCCATCCAAATATAATGGTCATTTACGTAGCTTACAACATAAGGCGAAGTGTTGTGTGCAAATAAGTGATATGGTCGGAGTTGAATTAATTAAAACAGCATTCAAATGTAGGATTAACACGAGGGGTAAACCGCTAACTACATGGTGTACACTAGATTTCCAATTTTCCTTGAATTCCACTGATTTCCAATAAATTCCAAATATTTCCAAAGAATTCCAGTGATTTCCAATGAATTCCAATGAATTCCAATGAATTCCAATGATTTCCAATGAATTCCAATGATTTCCAAGGCTATGCGCTTGCGCAAACATTGTATCGCATTGTTCACTTTTGTGCAATAAAACCCCGTAGAAAGCCCGCACACCTCTTTAAATCATATAGAGAGCGATTTTGTAGTTTAAGCCGAGGCCTTTTTTATTTTAACTATTTCTAATGCTTAAATTAATTAATGGGTAATAAAATGTAAATAAAAAATAATTAATAATGTCCTATTAATGGGTGTACGGGATTTTGTGGCATAGAATTGTATATACCGAGGTATATACATTATCCGAGACATTATCCGACCATTATTTTAAGGCTTGTTCTTTACTATCAATCCGCAGTAGGTGGAGTGGAGGGGGATAAGAGTGAGGGCTATATAACATGTGTATGGAAAAGCGATAAAACTATTTTTTTTTTTAAATATTTTTAGATTCTTTTTTTCTGCAAATTTAGATGTATCATACTGTACTCACAACCAAAAAAAATGTATTTAAAAACATTAGTTTAATCGCTCTCTCATACACATGCTATATAACTCTCACTCTTATCCCCCTTCACTCCACCTACCTAGGATTGATAGTGAAGAACAATTCTTAGGAAAAAAATTAGTAGAAAACAGGTCGGTATTTATAGCACTGATAAAAAAGCTCATATATTAACAAGTAAATCAAGGTTCGCACAAAAATAAAAATTGAGAATTTGTCGAAGAATTGGGGTTAAGTCGATTACTCTTTTGTTTACACAGGTTAGTAAGGTGCGAGCCGAGGTGCGAGGGTTAGTAATTTATTGACGCTTGACAGAATGCAACAAATTAAACAACAAGGTCATGCCGAGAGTCATGCGCATATTATATTCATAGCGCATGCGTATTGTAAATAAATTTTATTGATTTCCAATGATTTCCAATGAATTCCAATGAATTCCAATGATTTCCAATGATTTCCAATGAATTCCAATGATTTCCAATGAATTCCAATTGTTAAATGCGCAAGATTCTATAGTTTTGGATTTTTGCGATTCTAATAAAATCAACGTGACAAATTGAGAAGTGTTTTGCACTTACCTTTTTTCCCGTTTGAAACTATATCTCCTTTTCCGGACGGTGTTGGCGGTAATCGTGGATGGCAATTCGGCGAAATAGTCACGAAAAAAGTAGTGAAGCAGAGCAATGAGAATAATTGTGAATTTGACACACAAAATGCGAATCGAAGTTGACCGGTCAAGAGTTCGCGATATACATACATTTTTTTAATAGAAGCGGTGAGCTATAGGTCCTACAGGTCACGTGGGAACCAGTAAAAGTACAAAAAAACACCAAATATGTCTAGAGCGCGAAATATACAAATTAAATTATAATAAATAATTCTCCCAAATAAACAATATAAAAAAAATAAAAAATACTTATCAAACTGAGCAGGGATTAAACATTCCGCCCACCTAAAACACAGGTGTTTTAAGCAATAGGGAAAGTTGGCAAGGGACAGAGTTTAACGACGGGACGTTTGATCATACCATTGCTGGTACGTAGAGTTACCACTCTAACTTTATTATCTGCACCAGGGTGCACAGCAACTACGCGAGCACGACTCCATTGCATAGGAGGAACTAAGTTATTCTTAATTAAAACAATGGTATTCAGTTCGATTGGAGTGAATGGAGTGGTCCATTTCCTGCGTTGTTGCAGCGTATGGAGATATTCACGGTGCCACCGAGACCAAAAATTTTGATGCAACCGTTGTAGTAACTGCCAGCGTGATAAACGATTTAACGGTACTTCTGTCAAATCTGATTCGGGTAAGGCCGAAACAGGCTCGAGTAAAAGAAAGTGTCCGGGAGTTAAGACAGACATATCATTTGGATCTGAGCTTAAAGGACATAATGGACGTGAGTTTAGAAGCGCTTCAATTTGAGCGAGAACTGTGGAAAGTTCCTCATAAGTCAACACTTGTTCCCCAATGACCCGGTAAAGATGCGTTTTTACTGATTTTATTCCGGCCTCCCACAACCCTCCAAAGTGAGGAGCAGAAGGCGGGTTAAAATGCCATTGAAGACCTTCACGATTAACTGACCCTTCCATCAATTCTAAAATTTGTTTGTGGGCACCTACAAAATTAGTTCCGCAATCCGAATAAATATGACTACAGCGGCCACGGCGAGCAATGAAACGTCTGAGAGCGGCTAAGAACGCATCGGACGTTAGATCTGAAGCAAGTTCAATATGCAATGCTTTTGTCGAAAAGCAGACAAATAAGCAAATATATGCTTTCAATGTTTTGGCTCCTCGGGTTTTACTAAGAGTAATCCTGAACGGACCACCATAATCGACACCGACACAAACAAACGGTTTTAGTTGACATAGTCGAAGAGCGGGAAGATTTCCCATTCGTGGTTGGACAATGGGAGGGTTGAGACGCCAACATTTGATACATTTTGAAACTATTCTGTTTATGCTCTTTCGTGGAGAAAGTATCCAAAATTGTTGCCGCAATAAAAAATGTAAAGTTTGGCAACCTGGGTGGAGATATTTGCGATGAAATTGGTCAATAATTAAATTGGTTAACCGATGAGTACTAGGCAGAAGAATAGGATGTTTTGCATCATAAGGCAGAGTGGAATTTATCAAACGACCGCCCACCCTGAGAACACCCATTTCATCTAAAAACGGAACCAACTTTTTAAAGTACTTTGGTAGCGACAACTGAGAGTTCAGAGACGTGATTTCGTTAGCAAATACAGTGGCCTGAGTATGTTTAATTAAAATACGAAGAGCTTGATCAAGTTCAGCCGATAAGAGAGGAGATACAACGCGAGAGGATTGCTTGCAATTGGCAACAAATCGGAGGCAATAGGCAATTATACCTTGAATTTTGCGCAACGAGGAGAAACGGTTGATTAGAGAATCTAGTAAATCATATGTAATTTGAGTCGTAAGCACTGTAATCCTTTCTTCTTGTAATATTTCTTTAGTCCAGTGACTTTCTGTGAGGCGTTCTGAAATTGTAAGACTCGGATCATATAATATAGGTGAACCCGCCCACCATAAAGGATGGTTTATAAGATCTTTAGGAAGAAGTCCACGGGACGCACAATCGGCGGGATTATCCTCTGAACGAACATGATTCCACAAAATTTCGTGTTGGACCTGATGTACTTGGGTAACTCTATTTGCAACAAAGGTTTTCCACCGATGCGGTGAAGACCTTATCCATGCAAGAGTAACCGTAGAATCTGACCACCCATAGATCTTGTCGAACACAATTAAACCTTTGTAGGTATTTACTGTCAAATCCAATAATTTGGCTAGTAAAACCGCGGCACATAATTCTAAGCGGGGAATCGAAATTCGCTTCAAAGGAGCAACTTTGGATTTAGCGCAAAGAAGCTGAACTTTAACCGTTTGATTGAGTTCAGTGAGGCGCATGTATATTACGGCTGCATAGCCAAGTTCTGAGGCGTCACAGAACCCATGCAGATCGCAACAGTTATATATTGGGCTGAATAAAAAGCGTGGTACCTGAAGGTCAGGCAACAATGACAATTGAGTTTTGTATTCTTGCCACCGAAGGCAAATGTCTGGAGGAGGAGACTCATCCCAATCCAAACCTAATGACCATAAACGTTGGATTAAGAATTTAGCAAAAAAGGTGAGAGGAGCGAGAAAGCCAATAGGATCAAAAATTCGGGCGACCTCAGAAAGAAGATTGCGTTTAGTACAAGAACGATCCATCGGCTGGACATTGTAACTGAAAGAATCCGCATACGGGTTCCATTGCAACCCTAGGATTTTAACAATATCTTGTGAGTCCGAATCAAAGCTAAGTGGAGCAGTTTGACAATGTGCGTCCGGAATATTTTTTAAAATATCGGGGTGATTGCTAGCCCATTTGCGTAGTTCAAAGCCACCAGCTGATAAAAGATTTACCAATTCCATTCTGAGTTCACACGCGTCAGTTATAGTTGCACAACCGGTAACAATGTCGTCAACATACACGTCCGACAAGAGGACATTTGAAGCCCATGGAAAGTTATTCGTTTCGTCTTTGGCTAGTTGTACTAATGTTCTCAGAGCTAAAAAGGGAGCGGATGATGTTCCATACGTAACGGTTTTTAATTGAAAGACTTGTACAGGATCGGACGGATCAAATCTCCATAAGATTCGTTGATACGGTTGATGTTGTTGACAGATGAGAATCTGTCGATACATTTGCTTTATATCGGCCGTAAAAACATACGGATGAACACGAAACCGGCAAAGAATGCTAAAAATGTCGTTTTGCAGTTTAGGTCCAGTAAACATCGTGTCATTCAAAGATAGATTTTCTGAGGTTTTAGCCGACGCATCAAACACCACACGAAGTTTAGTGGTAACACTATCAGGCTTAATTATACAGTAATGGGGAATATAATAACTCTGAAGATTGTTTACTGGATTTTTAACAAGGTCCATGTGACCAGAGTCAAGATAGTCTTGCATAAATGTAAGGTATTGTTGTCTAAGAGGAGGATTTTTAGCGAGACGGCGTTCGAGAGAGAGTAATCGTCGATGAGCAACTAAACGAGAATCGAGAAAAGTCGGATTGTCAAATTTAAAAGGGAGAGAGACTACAAATCGACCGTCAATGTTACGCGTATAGCCTTCAGAGAAAATGATTTCTGCTTGTAGATCATCAGCAGAAATGAAGGGTACAGCCGGAATTTCTTCAATTTCCCAAAACTTCTTGACAATTGCATCTAGCGGAGCTTCTTGAATAGTGGTACAAAATGCATTTAGAGAAGAAGTAATTGAACATGAGTTGAAGTTAACATTTCCCATAAGAATCCATCCTAACTTGGTGTTAAGAGCAACCGGTTCATTTTTGGCACCTACAATTTGGCCAGATTCGATAATTTGAGCAAAAACATCAGCACCTAACAACATATCTATGGCATGGGAAACATTAAATTGCGGATCTGCTAACTTAATATTGGAGATATGGGCCCAGCGTTGATGAGTAAAAGATGAGCTAGGCATCTTTCCGCACACTTCGGGAAGAACAACGGCATCTATCATGAATTTGGGATCAGACACATTTCGAGGATAAAATGTACAACTAACGCCCTTAGAGGCTTTTGTTTGCATTGTCCCTAAACCACTAATAGTGAATGAAAAAGTCTGTTGTATTAGTCCCAAACGAGCTGCGCATTTTTCTGTCATAAAGTTAGCTTGGCTGGCATTATCCAACAGAACTCGTACCGGTTGGATATTACCTACTCGATCGCAAATGTCAACCACCGCTGTTGACAAAAGAACCGTTGAATGAACAGGAATAAGGCTAGTCAAACTAGTGATGTCCTGAGATGTCGAGGGAGAAGTAGAGATAGACGGAAGAGAGCGATCAGAACTAAAATGCAACAAGGAATGGTGATTCTGATTACAGGTACGGCACGTAGAAGTTGAGCTGCAAGCCTTTAGTTGATGTTTGTCACCAAGACAATTTATGCACCATTTGTGCTCTTTTACAATGGTGTAGCGATCTTTCGGAGATTTGGAAAGAAATTCAGGGCATGTATAAATGAGATGATCATTGCTACAGAGTGAACACGCCCTATCAACTTTCACTACAAAGGAAGACCCTTGTCGAGGTCGAGAAAAAGAGTTAAGAACTCTAGTCGAGGATTGAGGTTTTTTAGCTGGCGATTCATGCATGAAAGAAACACTCTCTAAAGCATCACACTGTTTAGTCACAAAGTCCGTCAGCAATTTAAACGAGGGTGTTTCGGTGGAAATGTTAGCTAACTCAAACCGGGTAACAGTTTCTGTATTTAAACGTTTCAATAACATATGAAAAAACACAAAGTCCCACTGATCGACATTATGCCCAAGATTCTTTAGAGCAGCAATATTTTCTGTAAACACATTAATTAATTTTCGAAGAGTTTGTGAACTGGCGATAGCATCAGTAACTTTAGCATAATTATCAATAGCATTCCAATGTGAAGCAGCTAGTAGACGTGCATTGTCATATCGTTTTAGCAACGTATTATAAGCGATTTGATAATTCGCGCTAGATTTGGGAAGGCACTGAACTAGTGAGAGGGGAGCACCTTCCAGACACGAAGTGAGAAAATTAAATTTCTCAATTGGAGACAGAGTGGCGTTTTCGTGAATAGTTGAATCAAACATGTCCAGAAACGATTTCCAATTTTTGACATCACCCGAGAATTTGGACAGTTCAAGTCGCGGCAATTTAACATGACTAGTAGCGGTCTTGGTGAGTGGAGGATCGAGAGGAGGATTTTCAAACAGATCAAAATAAATGGATTTGATGGTGTAATAATCTTTCTGAAACTCTTCGCGAACAGCAGTTTGTGTCCGCATATCAGCACCATCTTGCGTACAAATTATACCCAAGATAACTACATGCTGAGTATTAAAGTCCTGAAATAGCGTTTCAAGATTCAAATATCGAGTTTTCAACTCAATATATAGAAAATCATACGGTTCATCCTTCAGATGAGCTTGCTGCGCGATATTCTGAATTTCATGAACCTGATCTATAATATCTTGCCGATATGCTAAAGCTTGTTTTAATTTTGCCACAGCCATAATAAAGAGAATATGCGAAAGAACAAACAATAATGTTTTAAAATAGGCGAGTGAGAAAATTTATCAATAAAGAAAAATAGAAGATATTTGTGACAAGAAAGCTAACAGTGCGAGTATAAAAAGTTGCAAAGAATAAAAGTGGAATGCGACAAAAAACGTTAGAGGTACAGCGGAATGCTCAAATTCACCAATTTTAACGCGAAATGAGTTTAAATTTGTTTAAATTGGGAGAATTAAAAATTTAAAACTATAGATTTGCTAGTGCCGAAAAATCCGGCTCGAAGGACCAAAATGTTAAATGCGCAAGGTTCTATAGTTTTGGATTTTTGCGATTCTAATAAAATCAACGTGACAAATTGGGAAGTGTTTTGCACTTACCTTTTTTCCGGTTTGAAACTATATCTCCTTTTCCGGACGGTGTTGGCGGTAATCGTGGATGGCAATTCGGCGAAATAGTCACGAAAAAAGTAGTGAAGCAGAGCAATGAGAATAATTGTGAATTTGACACACAAAATGCGAATCGAAGTTGACCGGTCAAGAGTTCGCGATATACATACATTTCTTTAATAGAAGCGGTGAGCTATAGGTCCTACAGGTCACGTGGGAACCAGTAAAAGTACAAAAAAACACCAAATATGTCTAGAGCGCGAAATATACAAATTAAATTATAATAAATAATTCTCCCAAATAAACAATATAAAAAAAATAAAAAATACTTATCAAACTGAGCAGGGATTAAACACCAATGATTTCCAATAATTTCCAATGAATTCCAATGAATTCCAATAGCGTGTACACCAGATTTCCATAGCGGTCTACCCCTCGGATTAACAGTTATAGAGTTCATTCTGAAAATTTTGATGTGCTAGATGTTAAAGCATACTTAGGCAGTGTGCAACCAAAAATAGTGGAACTAATACAACGATCGATTGAAACTCACAACCAGCTTAAAATCAATTTAGAGTTGTTTGGAAATTATATGTTGCAAACGAAAAATGAAGAAGAAGTAAAATCATTTGCTACCGAAAACAAAATTATAACACGCAGCACCGATATATCCGATGTTTTCGAATACTTAAAAGCAGTGATTGATAGAAAAACAAGTGAATTCCAGGAAAGAAATAGTGGTATGTCAAATAAAATCTTATGTTTATATTTAAACTAATTTGTTTGATACATTTTTAGGATGGGCGTTACAAAAACTAATATATTTGGAGCTTAACATCAACAAGTACAATCCCATGCGGGCATCAAAATACATTGAGCTCCCGAAAGAAATTCGTGATAGGAAGGCTATCATCAATTTGCAAAACACCGATAAACAATGTTTTAAATATTGTATTTTGGCAGCTTTGCATCCAGTAGATCGCAATTCCAGTCGCATTTCACAGTATGTAGAATTTGAAAATGAATTAAATTTTACTAATATTTCATTTCCTGTTAAATTGTCTGATATTAATCAATTTGAAATATTAAACGAAATTTCGGTAAATGTTTATGGATTAGAGGAAATTTTTGAAAATAACATGAAAAAGTTTGAAATAGTTGGTCCATTACACTTAACAAAATCTCATCAATTGACTCATATTAACTTATTATTAATTTCTGATGATATTGGTAATCATCATTATTGTTTAATTAAAAGTATGTCACGATTATTGAGGAATCAGTTAACTAATCATAAGGAAAAAATACATTTGTGTGATGGTTGTTTAACATATTTTTCTAGTCCTCAATGTTTAGAAAATCATAAATCTAATGATTGTAATAAAATTTGCACTAAATTACCATCTACCGATATTGTAACTGATAAATATGGGAATAAATCTCCAGAAAATATTTTAAAATTTAATAACATTCAAAAGCAATTAAAAGTTCCATTTGCTATTTATGCAGATTTTGAATCGCTTTTAGTTCCGATAGAAGCTTGTGAACAAGATCCTGATAAATCATTTTCCATCAAAACCATTGAACATAAACCTTATTCTTTTGCGTATTACATAAAATGTTCTTACGATGACTCATTATCCAAATTTCAATCATATCGCGGTGATGATTGTGTCAAAGTATTTATTGAACGCTTAGAATCAGATGCAAAAATAATTTACAATAATCATTTAAAATTGGTTGTCCCAATGAAAGTTTTAACACATGAAGAACACAACAGTTTTGCAACTAGTTTAGATTGTTATATTTGTAACAAAAAGTTTAATGATGATACGGAAAAAGTGCGAGATCATTGTCACTTGACAGGAATTTATCGAGGCGCGGCACATATGAATTGCAATTTAAATTTTCAAATTCCAAAATTTATTCCTATATTTTTTCATAACTTGAGTGGTTATGATTCTCACCTATTTATTAAGGATCTAGCACATAATCAGGAAAATATTGATGTTATTGCTCAGAATAAAGTACGTTATATTTCATTTTCTAAACATATTTTGGTGGATACATATACTGATCGGAAATCGGGTGCTGAAAAAAAAGTATTTTTAAAATTGAGGTTTTTAGCTTCACTCAAATTTATGACCAGTAGCTTATGCCAACTAGCTCAAAATTTGACTGACAAAGAATGTTGTGAGGTTCGAAAATATTTTCCTGATGTGGAGCGATTTAATTTAATTCGACAGAAAGGTGTATTCCCATATTCATATGTTACAAATATTGGTAAATTAAATGAAAATAAATTACCATCACATAAAGAGTTTTTTGATAATTTACAAAATCAACATATTTCATTAAGTGATTACGAGCGAGCGTGTAATGTATGGAATGTATTTCAATGTACTACTCTGGGAGAATATTCGGACATATATTTGAAATCGGATGTATTAATATTGGCAGATATTTTTGAAAATTTTAGAAATCTTTGTATATCAATATACAGTTTAGATCCAGCTCAATACTATACTGCCCCCGGTCTAAGCTGGGATGCAATGTTGAAATATACTGATGTTGAGCTAGAACTACTAACTGATATTGATATGTTTCATTTTTTTTAAAAAGGAATTCGCGGGGGTGTTAGTCAATGCAGTATAAGGAAAGCGGAAGCAAATAATAAGTTTATTCCCTTTTATGATTCAACTAAACCCACATCATACATTACATATTTAGATGCAACTAATTTATATGGTGCTGCTATGTCGTAATATCTTCCCAAAGACAATTTTAGCTGGTTAAATCAATCGCAAATTGATGGACTTGATATTACAAACATTTTAAATGAATGTGATAAAGGATATGTTTTAGAAGTCGATTTAGAATATCCATTGACTTTACATGATAAACATAATGACCTACCTTTTTGTCCGGAATCTATAGTTCCGTCTATCTCAAATCTTAATATTAAAAAATTAATTCCAAATTTATATAATAAAAATAAATATATTATACATTATCGAAATTTAAAGCAGGCACTTGAGAATGGTTTGAAGTTGATTAAAGTTCATAGGGTACTTTCATTTAATCAATACCCTTGGTTAATGTCGTATATTGATTTAAATACTATAATGCGAAATGCTTGTTCTAGTAAGTTTGAAAAAGATTTTTTCAAACTTATGAATAACAGCATTTTTGGTAAAATTATGGAAAACGTTGACAAAAGGGTTGATGTTAAATTAATTACGCATTGGGAAAATGTTGGTCGTAGGGCCGGAGCAAATGTTTTGATAGCGAAGCCAAACTTTAAAAATTGTAAAGTGTTTAATGAGGATTTTGTGGCTATACAAATGGAAAAATTAAGAGTGACATATAATAAACCTGTTTATATAGGATTCAGTATTTTGGATGTATCTAAAATAATTATCTATGATTTTTATTATAATTTCATTAAAGAAACATATGGAGAAAAGGTATCGCTTCTTTATACTGACACGGATAGTTTAATATTAGAAATTTTTACCGAAAACTTTTATGCGGATATGAAAGAACATTTAAATAAATTTGATACCAGTAATTACGCTCCAAATAATATACATGGAATTCCAATAAATTCTTCGATTTTGGGAAAAATGAAGGATGAATATGCGGGTGGAATTATTTGGAGTTTTTATGGAACGGGCGCTAAAGCATATTGTGTGAATTCTGAAGGTAATTTATCGAAAAAAGCTAAAGGAATTAAAAAATGTGTTGTTAATAGGGAAATAGATTTGGCTGACTATAAACATATTGTTGAAACTGAGAACAGTATTATTTATAGAAAAATGACTAGTTTTCAATCAAATTTACACAATATGTATAGTGTATTAAAAAATAAAGCAGTTCTATCATCCTATGATGATAAGCGTTGTATTTTACCCGGTTCTGTAAAAACGCTCGCTTGGGGTCATAGAAATATTGAAATTTAAATATATTTTTTTTTATTAAAACATATTAGTAATATAAGTAAATTTTAAACTTGTTTATATAGACAATATCTCAGAATTAATGTAATTTAAGTAATTAGTTCTTGCATATTATTCATTTATATTCTGCTGATCTTGAATTAAAATGTAATAATATTATATAGGATGTATTTATATGTTTTTAAATTCTCATATTGATGACCATGCTTTTATATAAGTATATATATATTCATGGGAAGCGACATTATTTCAATCAGTATTTAAATCATCATTCTATTGTAAGTATATCAACACCATATATATTGTAATAGATAATACTTATATCTAAATTTGTTTTTAGCAACATGGACTTTGAAGCTTTAACCAATATTTCCAATGCCAAGGAGATTAAAAAACTGGTAGATTTGGGGATGAACACGAAGTTTACTATTTATGAGTTCGAAATTGTTGAAACATCAATTGGCAGAGCTATTCTCGCCGATTTGGGTGAATTTTGCGTATGGTTACCCAAAAGATATAATATTGCTTTTACTGATGCTGCAGTGGAGGATTGCAATGAAAATTATAAAGAAAGAATGTTTTTGGAAGTTTTGAAGAAAAAAAAGATTATGGATAATCTATGTGCTTTGATCAACATTGGAAAACTCTAAATGGTAAGTTTCATTACATTATTTGATTACAATTAGGTAACCTATTTTTTTTCAGAAATATGTCACACGCCTGATACACCAATAGAATATTTTAAATAGCATTGTTGTACTGTATATTGTTTTATATTATATATTAGGTTGTCTAATAGAAAAAATATTGGCATCAATAAAAAGAGTTGCAAGCATATTTTAAATAGTTGTATTTATTTCTTGTTATAAATTTTCAGATTGAATAACACATTCTATATTTTCTTTATATACTTCCATCTACATGCATTTGTTATCACACTAATTACATATGTTGATATGGAAGGTACAAAACTTTTTCCTCAAAAACATTAAATATAATTAGTCATTGGCTACCATATTGGCTGGACTTTACTTTATGGCCCGCGGAAAAATGACACTTATTATACATTTTTGGAAGCGGCTTAGCAAGGCGAATCGAATTGCGTTAGTCCCAAGTTTAGGAAACTTAAGAGTAAAAAGTTACACGTAATTAAAAATTAAAAATTATAAAAGAATAATTCAAAATACACTATGTGGCCCAGGAAAATTAGCACTTTTTATACATATTCGGACTCTGCTTAACGAGCCACATCGAATAGGGTTGGTTTCAACTTTAAGAAACTTCAAAATACAAAGTTTCACGTATTTAAAAAAAATATCAAAAATAACTAGGCTAGATATTAGTAGACTCTCTAAATATTATTCGCAGGGGTTATGTTAGGTTAGATTTACGATTTTATTTGTTATTCTTGCGCAGGGGTTAGGTTAGGTTAGGTTTGATTTACATTTTTGTTTGTTATTCTTGTGCAGGGGTTAGGTTAGGTTTGATTTACGATTTTGTTTTTTATTTTTGCGCAGGGGTTATGTTAGGTTAGATTTACAGTTTTGTTTGTTTTTCTTGCACAGGGGTTAGGTTAGGTTAGGTTTGATTTACGATTTTGTTTTTTATTTTTGCGCAGGGGTTATGTTAGGTTAGATTTACAGTTTTGTTTGTTTTTCTCGCACAGGGGTTAGGTTAGGTTAGGTTTGATTTACGATTTTGTTTTTTATTTTTGCGCAGGGGTTATGTTAGGTTAGATTTACAATTTTGTTTGTTTTTCTTGCACAGGGGTTAGGTTAGGTTAGGTTTGATTTACGATTTTGTTTTTTATTTTTGCGCAGGGGTTATGTTAGGTTAGATTTACAATTTTGTTTGTTTTTCTTGCACAGGGGTTAGGTTAGGTTAGGTTTGATTTACGATTTTGTTTTTTATTTTTGCGCAGGGGTTATGTTAGGTTAGATTTACAGTTTTGTTTGTTTTTCTCGCACAGGGGTTAGGTTAGGTTAGGTTTGATTTACGATTTTGTTTTTAATTTTTGCGCAGGGGTTATGTTAGGTTAGATTTACAATTTTGTTTGTTTTTCTTGCACAGGGGTTAGGTTAGGTTAGGTTTGATTTACGATTTTGTTTTTTATTTTTGCGCAGGGGCTATGTTAGGTTAGATTTACAATTTTGTTTGTCTTTCTTGCACAGGGGTTAGGTTAGGTTAGGTTTATTTACGATTTTGTTTTTAGTGTATTAAATTTTAGTGTATTAAATATGTATAGTGTATTAAAAAATAAAGCAGTTCTATCATCCTATGATGATAAGCGTTGTATTTTACCCGGTTCTGTAAAAACGCTCGCTTGGGGTCATAGAAATATTGAAATTTAAATATATTTTTTTTTATTAAAACATATTAGTAATATAAGTAAATTTTAAACTTGTTTATATAGACAATATCTCAGAATTAATGTAATTTAAGTAATTAGTTCTTGCATATTATTCATTTATATTCTGCTGATCTTGAATTAAAATGTAATAATATTATATAGGATGTATTTATATGTTTTTAAATTCTCATATTGATGACCATGCTTTTATATAAGTATATATATATTCATGGGAAGCGACATTATTTCAATCAGTATTTAAATCATCATTCTATTGTAAGTATATCAACACCATATATATTGTAATAGATAATACTTATATCTAAATTTGTTTTTAGCAACATGGACTTTGAAGCTTTAACCAATATTTCCAATGCCAAGGAGATTAAAAAACTGGTAGATTTGGGGATGAACACGAAGTTTACTATTTATGAGTTCGAAATTGTTGAAACATCAATTGGCAGAGCTATTCTCGCCGATTTGGGTGAATTTTGCGTATGGTTACCCAAAAGATATAATATTGCTTTTACTGATGCTGCAGTGGAGGATTGCAATGAAAATTATAAAGAAAGAATGTTTTTGGAAGTTTTGAAGAAAAAAAAGATTATGGATAATCTATGTGCTTTGATCAACATTGGAAAACTCTAAATGGTAAGTTTCATTACATTATTTGATTACAATTAGGTAACCTATTTTTTTTCAGAAATATGTCACACGCCTGATACACCAATAGAATATTTTAAATAGCATTGTTGTACTGTATATTGTTTTATATTATATATTAGGTTGTCTAATAGAAAAAATATTGGCATCAATAAAAAGAGTTGCAAGCATATTTTAAATAGTTGTATTTATTTCTTGTTATAAATTTTCAGATTGAATAACACATTCTATATTTTCTTTATATACTTCCATCTACATGCATTTGTTATCACACTAATTACATATGTTGATATGGAAGGTACAAAACTTTTTCCTCAAAAACATTAAATATAATTAGTCATTGGCTACCATATTGGCTGGACTTTACTTTATGGCCCGCGGAAAAATGACACTTATTATACATTTTTGGAAGCGGCTTAGCAAGGCGAATCGAATTGCGTTAGTCCCAAGTTTAGGAAACTTAAGAGTAAAAAGTTACACGTAATTAAAAATTAAAAATTATAAAAGAATAATTCAAAATACACTATGTGGCCCAGGAAAATTAGCACTTTTTATACATATTCGGACTCTGCTTAACGAGCCACATCGAATAGGGTTGGTTTCAACTTTAAGAAACTTCAAAATACAAAGTTTCACGTATTTAAAAAAAATATCAAAAATAACTAGGCTAGATATTAGTAGACTCTCTAAATATTATTCGCAGGGGTTATGTTAGGTTAGATTTACGATTTTATTTGTTATTCTTGCGCAGGGGTTAGGTTAGGTTAGGTTTGATTTACATTTTTGTTTGTTATTCTTGTGCAGGGGTTAGGTTAGGTTTGATTTACGATTTTGTTTTTTATTTTTGCGCAGGGGTTATGTTAGGTTAGATTTACAGTTTTGTTTGTTTTTCTTGCACAGGGGTTAGGTTAGGTTAGGTTTGATTTACGATTTTGTTTTTTATTTTTGCGCAGGGGTTATGTTAGGTTAGATTTACAGTTTTGTTTGTTTTTCTCGCACAGGGGTTAGGTTAGGTTAGGTTTGATTTACGATTTTGTTTTTTATTTTTGCGCAGGGGTTATGTTAGGTTAGATTTACAATTTTGTTTGTTTTTCTTGCACAGGGGTTAGGTTAGGTTAGGTTTGATTTACGATTTTGTTTTTTATTTTTGCGCAGGGGTTATGTTAGGTTAGATTTACAATTTTGTTTGTTTTTCTTGCACAGGGGTTAGGTTAGGTTAGGTTTGATTTACGATTTTGTTTTTTATTTTTGCGCAGGGGTTATGTTAGGTTAGATTTACAGTTTTGTTTGTTTTTCTCGCACAGGGGTTAGGTTAGGTTAGGTTTGATTTACGATTTTGTTTTTAATTTTTGCGCAGGGGTTATGTTAGGTTAGATTTACAATTTTGTTTGTTTTTCTTGCACAGGGGTTAGGTTAGGTTAGGTTTGATTTACGATTTTGTTTTTTATTTTTGCGCAGGGGCTATGTTAGGTTAGATTTACAATTTTGTTTGTCTTTCTTGCACAGGGGTTAGGTTAGGTTAGGTTTATTTACGATTTTGTTTTTTATTTTTGCGCAGGGGTTATGTTAGGTTAGATTTACAATTTTGTTTGTTTTTCTTGCACAGGGGTTAGGTTAGGTTAGGTTTGATTTACGATTTTGTTTTTTATTTTTGCGCAGGGGCTATGTTAGGTTAGATTTACAATTTTGTTTGTCTTTCTTGCACAGGGGTTAGGTTAGGTTAGGTTTATTTACGATTTTGTTTTTTATTTTTGCGCAGGGGTTATGTTAGGTTAGATTTACGATTTTGTTTGTTTTTCTTGCGCAGGGGTTAGGTTAGGTTAGGTTTGATTTACGATTTTGTTTTTTATTTTTGCGCAGGGGTTATGTTAGGTTAGATTTACAATTTTGTTTGTTTTTCTTGCACAGGGGTTAGGTTAGGTTAGGTTTGATTTACGATTTTGTTTTTTATTTTTGCGCAGGGGTTATGTTAGGTTAGATTTACGATTTTGTTTGTTTTTCTTGCGCAGGGTTTAGGTTAGGTTTTAAAAATTAACGCAAAAAAAAACGCCATCTAGCGCATAACTTTTTACCCGAGTTTTTACCTATAGGTTTCTTAAAAACAAGAATAGTGGCAATCGACTATACTTCTTAAATAGAGTTTAAATATGTAAAAAAAATATATATATTTTTTTATTAGACTTTTTGTCGGAATATAAGTTGGTTAAGTTAATGTAAAAACACAGATAAGATAACCTTATCTGTGGTAAAACGACGATTTTTGCATCACACTACGAACGAGCGTAAAATTGGTTGCACAAAGGGTCGTAGCCCCCGAATGCACCGAACTTTACGCAAGTTTGCAAAAAAAAATTGACGTAGCCTAAATTTGATTTTTGGTCACAACTTTTGAACCGTTCGTTTCCGTAAGTTAGGACTAGTATACCATTTGATTTGTTACAAAAAAACTGATTTTAAAAAAGTTGGTACGATTACATTTTGAGGTGGGGGGTAAAGTAAAGTTTTACCGACTTAAGTACGTGTAACTTTTTACTCGATGGTTTCCTAAAGTTAAGACTAACGCCATTAGATTCTAATCGTCAAGCAGAGTCCGAATATGTATAGAAAGTGTTATTTTTCCTCGGGCCATAAAGTAAATTTTTACCAAAATATTTAATAATTTAAATCTTGTTGGAGTTGAAAAAATTTACTTCAATGAATAATGTAAGCAAAGCTTCCGTTCATTTTGCTACGGATCAAAATCAAATATATCGGATGGTCCGATGGTCGTTTGCATATAGAGCAGCACGAAAAGGGCCCTGGGAAAAATGTGCGAGAGATGGTGCAAGATTTAAAAATCGAATTCGGAATGTTCAAGAGAAAATTAAATCCATTTTCAATGCGGATCATCGCCAAAACATTTTTAAACAACGTCATGCCTTTTACTTATGAAAACTAAATTATAATAAATCGATTCTGAATTAATAATATTGCGTTTGTATTTGACTTTTAAATATAATTTCAGATATAGTTTTATTATTAAACTTATATATACTCATTAGTAAGTTAGCTCGGTGGTGTAGCGCTACACGATGTGTTATCCCAACCCAAAGTACCAGGTTCGATTCCTGCTGCTGGTTAGCTTTTTTTCATATTTAATTTACATTTTAGCCCCTAAGTTGATAGGGGTGAAATATAATAGTTATTTTTCTAATACTATTTTAGAATAATAACATTCTTGAACTAATTTTAATTTGAGAATGTACTCATTCTGCAACAAGTGCGAGAATATTCATTCTTACACTAGTGATAGAATGACCACATGTGGCGCCATCTCATGGAAGTTGACGCAACATTAAGCTATTGTATTTTGATTAATGAATTATTCATTTAACTTATTAATTGTTGATATTAGTAATATTATAAGTCAATTAACTAAATCATTCATATTTAGAACATTCTTTATGACATTTTATAACTAATTTTGTTTATTAATACATATATTATAGCAGCGACATCTGTGAACTAATTGCCTAAAAGCGATAGGTACTAGACAGCGACTCAAACTGACATATTTTAATTGACGATAGTATTAGAAAAAGTATAGTCTGAAACTCGTCGGAATGAATATTCAGCCCTCGTGAAAACCGTCAAACTCGCCTTCGGCTCGTGTGACAAATTTTCACTCGGGCTGAATATTCTCATTCCGCACTCGTTGCAGAATATACTATTATCTGCTTGCGTTTCGAAATGACAACTTTATGAGTGTAATTTTTAATGTCATAATGACATGCATTATGACAATAAAGACTATACTGATTTTTGAGCTGATTACATTATAGTACTGAGTACTATAATGAATTCATTATGGTACTCAGTACTATAATGAAACATTCAAGGCTAATATGATAGATCAATTTTTAGGTAATATGATTATATCGATAAATTAATGATGTTTAGGTTACAGCAACATATTTATTTTTTAAATTTTACATTTTTTTAAAGCTAAATAATTTATTTCGAATTTCTTCTTTAATATACGCAAGCAGATAAAATTTTGTATGTCATTCGGATCGTAACTAATCATTATGGTACCAGTCGCGTTATCAGACTCGGCTGGCGCCTCGTCTGATAAACTTCACGACTGGTACCATAATGATTGATATTACGATCCTAATGACATAAATAACTATTATGTCATAAGGATCGTAATATCAATCATTATGGTACCAGTCGTGAAGTTTATCAGACGACGCGCCAGCCGAGTCTGATAAAGCGACTGGTACCATAATGATTAGTTACGATCCAAATGACATACAAAATTTTATCTGCTTGCGTATATTAAAGAAGAAATTCGAAATAAATTATTTAGCTTTAAGAAAATGTAAAATTTAAAAAATAAATATGTTGCTGTCACCTAAACATCATTAATTTATCGATATAATCGTATTACCTAAAAATTGATCTATCATATTAGCCTTGAATGTTTCATTATAGTACTGAGTACCATAATGAATTCATTATAGTACTCAGTACTATAATGTAATCAGCTCGAAAATCAGTATAGTCTTTATTGTCATAATGCATGTCATTATGACATTAAAAATTACACTCATAAAGTTGTCATTTCGAAACGCAAGCAGATAAATATTATTTATCTATAAATAGAAGGGTTAAATTTGGATTGATTTTTGATGATAGTTAATGGTCTATACGACGATGTT
This sequence comes from Cryptophagus acutangulus, assembly GCA_963556235.1. Lineage (NCBI taxonomy): Eukaryota > Metazoa > Arthropoda > Insecta > Coleoptera > Cryptophagidae > Cryptophagus > Cryptophagus acutangulus. Next base: position 21,205 of record CAUVYR010000200.1, on the reverse strand, counting down.
TGGGGGTTCTTAATTTAAATTTTAAATTCTCCCACCATGCAGCAATGTTAATAATAATAATTTAATTCGAATTATAAATATATTCCGCAACAATATACTACCAACCTGATAAAACAAAAAAAATTCCGTGGTTGGAATGAGAGAGAAGATAATTGCATGGGTTAGAAAGAATGCGATCTATTTCGATCATGCGCATTATGAACGGTGGTGCTAGAACATACCTTCTTCCTCTACTTATGTTATTTGCAATTTTATCTACAATTCCACAAGTTACATCTAGTTTGAATGTAGAGGTACAAGATTCTATCTTAAAACTTGCAGACTGCTTAATTGACACTTCGTTCCCTGATATTCCTATAATATTTGACCTATTTTTTACTGTTTTTAAATTCAATCGGTTAATGAGACTGATGGTACAAAGAGACGTCTGAGACCCCGTATCAACTAATGCTCTTGCCATTACCCATTTTCCAGAACCTGATCTAATCTTAATTTTAATTAATAGTAGAGTGCTCGCTTGGAGCTATCGTTCACTCCGTAGGCTTTTTGAGGTGAAAAGTTATGATCTATCTATAATTAATCCTTAAATTTTTCTTATTTAAATGGCACTGGTAGTCCAAAAGTCGTCCAGTGCAAAAGGGCGTTATTTAAAAAAAACGAGTTCAGCACATTATAATATTCTACAAATACATATGTATCAGTGACCAAAATTTCAAAAAAATGTCTGTAGCCAATCTACTTAAAAAAAAATATAACATATAAATATTTACATGCAGTTAAATGGACCATCCAACTCTTTAAAAGCGAATATCTCGATTTCCTATAGGCAAAAAATTCATCATTTTTCACATACTTTTATGTTCCCACACTAATATCTTTTAAACTATAACATATTTCAAAAACAAATTATTTTTGTAGCATGCACTGATAAATGTTGATTCTAATACACTTTGATTTTTAATTTTTGATTGAGAATTAATTTAGTTATGAATTTAAATGTAAGTGTTTGCACTTTTTTACGAATCGGCGGCAACACTACAAGCCGGCCGCACTAAGCGGTATCCCCACCGTTCCAGCTTACGGTGTCCAATAAAAACGAACAATTTATATGGCGCGCTCCGTTTGCATTCAAAACTCTAAATTAAAAATTAATTTGGAAATTAATTCAACATTTAATTTAAATTATAAAATTCTGAGTAAAAACGCAAAGTCTTCTCCAATATAATCGCCGTATTTATTTATTTATTTATTTATTTATTTATTTATTTATTTATTTATTTATTTATTTATTTATTTATTTATTTATTTATTTATTTATTTATTTATTTATTTATTTATTTATTTATTTATTTATTTATTTATTTATTTATTTATTTATTTATTTATTTATTTATTTATTTATTTATTTATTTATTTATTTATTTATTTATTTATTTATTTATTTATTTATTTATTTATTTATTTATTTATTTATTTATTTATTTATTTATTTATTTATTTATTTATTTATTTATTTATTTATTTATTTATTTATTTATTTATTTATTTATTTATTTATTTATTTATTTATTTATTTATTTATTTATTTATTTATTTATTTATTTATTTATTTATTTATTTATTTATTTATTTATTTATTTATTTATTTATTTATTTATTTATTTATTTATTTATTTATTTATTTATTTATTTATTTATTTATTTATTTATTTATTTATTTATTTATTTATTTATTTATTTATTTATTTATTTATTTATTTATTTATTTATTTATTTATTTATTTATTTATTTATTTATTTATTTATTTATTTATTTATTTATTTATTTATTTATTTATTTATTTATTTATTTATTTATTTATTTATTTATTTATTTATTTATTTATTTATTTATTTATTTATTTATTTATTTATTTATTTATTTATTTATTTATTTATTTATTTATTTATTTATTTATTTATTTATTTATTTATTTATTTATTTATTTATTTATTTATTTATTTATTTATTTATTTATTTATTTATTTATTTATTTATTTATTTATTTATTTATTTATTTATTTATTTATTTATTTATTTATTTATTTATTTATTTATTTATTTATTTATTTATTTATTTATTTATTTATTTATTTATTTATTTATTTATTTATTTATTTATTTATTTATTTATTTATTTATTTATTTATTTATTTATTTATTTATTTATATATTTTTTTGTAGAAGGAAATTACCTTGCATTTACCTAAGTTAAGCTCCAGCAGATTATTGGCGCACCAGTTGGAAATGTTATTTAGATCAGCTTGTAACAATTGGCAATCATGAAGTAATGAGACTTTTTTGAACAGTTTTAAGTCATCTGCAGACAAGAGTATTTCACAAAACTCAGCACAAGTAACGATATCATTAATAAAAAGCAAGAAAGTATTGGTCCTAAGTGAGACCCTTGAGATACACCCGAAGTAACTTTTATTGAGTCTGAAGAGAAGCCCGAGATGACTGTGAATTGAATGCGATCAGTTAAGTAAGATTCTAACCAGTTAAATAGAGAGCCAGTAATACCATAGAGATTTAGTTCAATAAGTAACAATCCAATGGGGTTGACGATCAAAAGCCTTTTTAAAGTCTGTATATACAGTATCAACTTGCTTTCCTATCTGCAAAGCAGAGGAAATGTAACTAGAAAAAAGTAAGAGATTTTTAACTGTAGATTTTTTTTTAACAAAACCATGCTGTTTAGAAGTGATTAGATTAGAAGTAAGTGGTGTAATAAATTCAGTTACTAACTGTTCAAAAAATTTTGCCAACACAGAGAAGCCACAAATTGGCCGGTAATTGGTTACGTCACTTGTGTCCCCTGATTTATGAATAGGAGTAATATATGTCTCTTTCCACATACTAGGAAAACACCCTGTAGATAAAGAAAGATTGTAAAGCAATGATATAGGATAGGCCAAAGAAGGGCAAGTATTTATAAGAAAAAATTGTGGAACTTTGTCTGGACCAGAACTTAGTTTTGGGGCGAGAGATACTAGTTTATCAAATACGATATCGCTGGTAACATGAAGAGTATTTATATTGAGGTTGATATTGTTGAAAAAAGATGTATTTATTTTATAATTGGTTGCACCATTTGATGGTTTATAAACCGATTCAAAGTACTTAGCAAACATATTAGCAATATCACTACTATTGTCAGACTTTGTGTTACCGTAATGCATACATATAGGCAGGCCATGTGACTTTTTTTTGAATTGATATAACTCCAAAACGATTTAATGTTATTACTATTAATATTACTCTGGATATTGTTAATATAAAAATTATAGTCTTTTTCAATTAATTTTTTAGAATTAAGGCGAGCATTTTTATATACAGACATGTCATTAAAGTCCTGAGTTCTTTTATATTTATTGTACAATTTGTTTTTATATTTTATGCATTTGATTGTGTTGACACTAAACCAAGCTGGATATTTACACGATTTAATTTTAACTCTAGGTACAAATAAATCCAAAGCCATATGTACAATATCATAAAAAGTCTGCGTTGATAAATTTACATCTAATAATATTAAAATATCCCAATTGAACATGCCAAAATAATCGTTAATTTTGTCATAATCTGCAAGTTTAAAATTAAATTGCCAGTTAAGACACCCGGCCAAAGATTTATTATCACAATCCAGTGGTATATTAATTTCCATAGGAGGGTGGTAAAGATCGACTTTACTTAAAATGAAGACACTAGGAACAACAGTTACATTATGTTGATTAGAGAAAACTAAATCTAAAATAACGTTTTTATTATTCTTCACCATGTTGAGTTGATTTAAATTTAAAAAGTTAATGCAATTACAAACAGTCTCAAATTTGCTTTTATCGGCAATATTAATTACTGAGTCTAGATCTCCAATAACATCATCATTGCTTACTTTCCAGTTTACATTTGGTAGATTATAATCACCAATTATATGTAAAATTGCCTTAGGGTTACGATCGGCAATGAGTTCCAGTGACTCACAGTGACTAGCATAAGTATCAATGGAAGAACTAGGCGGAATATAAACAGATCCAAAAATGTGTTCAGTATTGTTAACTAGGACCGATACATAGAGTTCCTCAAGATTTTTATTTATATTTAAGTTATTACTAGATGATTGAAGTGACGCACAAACCGCAATCAGTACACCACCACCGTATTTTTTTGAACTTGTAAGAAGATCTCGGTCATGTCTGTAGACCGTATATTTGTCATCAAACACTTCACTTGAATCAACACCATCACATAACCAAGTCTCAGACAAAATGATAACATCATAATTGGAAAGCTGAACATTTTTATAGACATCTAAAAGTTTAGTGCGTAATCCACGGCAGTTTTGATAGTAAACGTTGAGAAAATTCGTATTTGTACTACACCTAGCTAGTTTTTTCTGTAGTGATCTTAGGTATCCCATTAACATATTTAATAATTTTGTTGGTGATCCCATCGCTCTTCAAAGAATTTAGTTTATTTACTAGTTCTTTGTAATAACTACGTTGTAAGAGAGTTTGATCTGCCCCCAACTTAATATTACTAGTGAGTTTCTTTTTATTTCGGAGTTTTACACTGAATAAATAAATTACTTATCTTAGTGTTCGTCTTGAAAGTTGAAACTGGAGCCACGTCTGCTTATTGTGTCTTGATTTCCCCACCAGCAACTTCAGTTGAACCGGCGCAGTTGATTTTCATTATTTTTGCCAAGTCGATCTGATCTCTGAACTTTGTACTGTTGCTTGCGACCTCACCAACTTTCGGAATGCGTGCTTTTTTTTCTTCTCTCTTTCTTAGATACTTAACACCGCGTGTTAATTACTTTTACTTCTGCACACCACTATCTGGCTTTAAGGACCAAAAATTTATGTTGTATTTAGGTAAATAATTTCTCCACTTTTAATTGCGTACACAGCATTATATATTTATTGGTAGTTGAGTTTTTATAATTCGAATGGACTGTATTTAATTCGTGGTGTTTGTTGCTGAAGGTTACTGTGTACTGTCTTCTTCAAAGTAAAATCAGGAATTCTTTCGTTGTCGCTTCTGCGTCGTTCAATGTTAAGTTTTTTGTATTTAACAATGACCATGGTTCAAATAATTTTTTTTTACGTAAATAAAATTGAAATATTTGTTAGGGCCATCTATTGTTGTTACCAATCTACCTATACGTGCGCAGACTTATTCTGTACTTTTTGTTTCAATTAGTGCAAAGTATGTTTTCAAAATTTAGTGGTATGTTCTAACATGCTTGTTTAAGTAATTAAGGGGGCGAAACCGCTACATATATATAGCCGCTCTGGTCGCTAGCAAATCTACATATTTTTGCTTATCTAAGTTTACTGAAAATTTCTCGACATCTGATAAAGGATAGATAAATCAAGATCTGACTTATTTGCTACGAGCTACAGCCGAAAACATTAAAAGAAAGATCGAGAGGTGTGCAAAATTCTCAAAAACTGGTAAAGCATTTTGAGGCTTTGTTATAACCCCTAGAAAATTTCCAAAGCTACCGAAAATTAAAGAAAAAAAAACACTTATATTTTGACGAAAGATTTGTTCGAATAGTCATTAATAAAGTAAAATATCAATAAAAAACCTCGATCAAATATTAACCACTCGCTTGCTAATTAGCGGGAAAAAATAAAAAAAATGTCTGTCTATTTATTGCTCCATCTGTACTCTCTTTAAATCTACCATTAGATATTTTCTAGGATAAATCCATTATTACCTTAGTAGCCAATCAAAATGCACACATTTTCAAATTTGAACCAATCACGTCCGATTTTTAGTGAAAAAAGAGCTCCGAAGGTGTGAATAATCGTAACTGATAATAATTATTTATACAACAAGTAGCAAAATGTAAGTTATTTTTTCACGAGAGTAGTATACTCGGCACTTCAGGTGATGATGTGACAGGTAGGTCATAAATCACTGAGGGTGGTCCCAACACCCCAAAAAGGTTGACAGTTTTATGACCTACCTGTCACATCAATCACCTGAAGTGCCAAACAAAGGGAAGCGTGCCGCCACCGGCGATAGTACCATCAGATAGCCTTATGACCTACCTGTCACACCAATCACCTGAAGTGCCAAACAAAGGGGTGTGCGCCGCCTAGGGGTGTTAACACCATCAGAAGTGCCAAACAAAGGAAACCGCACCCTCCGAAGTGATAGTACCACTATAGGGTTTTAATTGCCGTCGACCCTAAAAGGTACCGTTTATCAGATGTAATTAGTATGTAATCGAAAACCCCATGAGATATAACCACAAGCACTTTACTGTTTACATTTATTGAATAGTATAAATAGTTAGTACGGCATTATTTAATATTATTACACAATGGCGTACAAAGTAGTGAAGAACAATAACGCGTTAAAGTTTCTATTAAAAGCATCGCAAAAACAAAGGGCTGCACTTGTGAAAATAGCTGATAAAAACCTAATACTGTGTATATGTGAGTGCGTTTATAATACACTTAATGGGAAGATACCTTTAAACGAAAGTCAGAAAAATAAACTAGCAAAGCATAAAAACATTTTAAGAAAAATAGTTCGCCGTGGTGAGAGTGTAGACCAAAAGAAGAAACTAATATTGCAAAAGGGAGGAGCATTTTTACCCTTAATATTGGGTCCTCTATTAACCGGTGTACTTAGCAGTTTATTTAATTAACTATGGAACACGCAAAGAAAATGATTTTGATAGATCAGCAGCAAATGGATAAAATTCAAGGGTTAAATAATATTCAACCGGATACAATTTCAAAGTTAGACCATGAAATGAACAACGTACTTGCACTGAAAATCACAGACAAAGAAAAATGGAATAAATACCAACAGATTCTACAGCGGTTTCTGCATTTCTCAAATGAACTTAGAACGCCCGTCTCAATACCGATAGAGGATGTCGGTGACTCAACGATTCCAACCCCTATGGGTCTAAATGAAATTGATATAATTAATAGTGTACCGAAATCTTATCACACAAAAACAAGGGCACTTATAAACTTTCTTCAGAGAAGTAAAACTATTGAGTGGGATGATATTGGTGCTTTAAAAATAAATAATATTCCTCTAAGCGGTACAAATATAGTGGATCTTATTAATGACACTGTACGTACACGGAATACAAATATATCACCACAGGGAAATATACAGTTTTTAAAAGAATTAAAAAAATTAAACGTACCACTAGAATTTATTGGTAACAACCGGCACCGTCGGTATTTAAGAGGCCCCACAGAGTATTCATTCAATACGCCCGAAATGACGCAGCTTATAAAAAAAAAGAGAAGCTCACACAGGAAAGCAGTACGGTCACCGGTAAATGTTTCACAAAATAGAGAATTATCCGATAGCTTATCAGAAGAGTTTCAGACACCAGAGAGAACTGCCCGCTTACAGGGTTTAGACTGGTCACCGTTTGTACTGTAAAATAATTAGCCAATTATGGAAGATGTATATTATAACCCTAAACATGAAGCTGGTTTTTCAACGGCCACCAAAATTAAACTAGCTCTACCGCAACTTAGCACCGCACATATAAAGAATTGGTTACAAGCGCAGCCAACATATACAGTGCATAAACAAGTTAGAAAACACTTCAAAAAAAACAGGTACCATGTGACAAATAAAGATGACTTATTCGAAGCAGATCTGGTGGACATGCAGAGTCTAAAAGAATATAATAATGGATATAGTTATTTATTAACAGTTATAGACGTATTTTCGAAATATGCATGGGTTGAACCAATCTTAAAGAAAAATGCAGGCGCTGTATGCGCCGCTTTTGATAAAATATTTACAGCTAGCATGCGAATACCTGTTAATTTGCAAACAGACAAGGGTAAAGAATTTTTAGCCTCTAAAGTGCAGCAGTTATTTAAAAAATACGGTATTAACCAATTTGTTCCTAACAACCCCGACATTAAGGCTAGTATTATTGAAAGATTTAACAAAACATTAAAAACTAAAATGTATAAATACTTTACATACACCAATAAATATGCGTATTGGAATGTACTGCAAGATTTTGTTGATATCTATAACAAGACGGTACATCGAACAATTAAAATGGCCCCGATTGCGGTAAACGACAACAACATATTACAAGTGTATAAAAATACTTACGGTGTTAATAAAAAGAAAACGAGAATTATGAAAAATAATCTTCAGAGAGGCGACTACGTGCGGGTTTCGAAGCAGAAAGACTCTTTTGATAAAAGCTACACTGCTAACTGGAGTGAAGAAATATTTAAAATAATACAAATTATTAAACGCGAGCCATACACAGTGTATAAAATATGTGATTTACTTGACGAACACATCGCCGGCATTTTTTATAATGAGGAGTTGCAAAAAGTACACTACACCAAGGAGACCGAATTTAAAATTGATAAAGTACTTAAGAAAAAAGTAAGAAAAGGTATAAAGGAAGTGTTTGTCAAGTGGAGAGGTTATCCTGAAAAATTTAACTCGTGGGTTCCAAGTGCTAATTTATTGTCAACATGAATGCCAACTTTTATTTAACACTACTAAGCAACAGTTCAATGAATTATTTCTGTGACAACAAGACGACGAAATTTTTGACACATTTGCCAAAAAACATACACTTAGATGGGGCATGGGATGTAGCGATTGTAGAATTTCAATATCCATGTTCACTGGAGAGTGTTACCAAAGGAAATAATTGTATATATTACGAAACACTCCACCCCCAAACGGGTTTTTATATACAGAATCGGCAGACATGTATTGAACCAGGTGATTACACATCAATTACGGATATTCTTCAGGCTCTAAATACTAATACAGTAATGGTTCAATATGGTGTGAAATTTAATTTTAATCAAGAAACAAATAAAGTACATGTGGTGTTTAAAGAAGCAATGAATTTAGCAGCACTAACATTGTCGCCACGATTGGCACTGCAGTTAGGGTTTGAACCGGAGGCCGATATTTGTATTTGTAAGACCAGTAAATACATCACAAATATAAGTTTAGGGTTATCCATCGCAATTTTTCATATACTGTGACATTGTGGAGCCGCAATTAGTTGCTGATACTAATACGAAACTAGTTAGAAACATGAATATTGACCATGCAAAATACATATTTGGGTCCCAAAAAATGATTGTATTCTCACCGTTACAATATATTCCGGTATTAAAGCGTAAATTTGAAAACATTGAAATAGATATAAGGACGGAGAACCAGTGGTACAGTGTGCGTTAAATTACATTTTAAGAAGCGGCAAAATTAACCTCAAAATATGAAAAATAACCATAAGTGCCATTATCACGAGTATTATGTTAACCAGGCCGGTGGAGGTGTTGGCCCCGTTTACAGAGGCGCCTACTATCAGAAGGGACACGGGTTTGGATCCTTTTTGAGGGGCTTATTCAGAACAGTTTTTCCGCTATTAAAATCAGGGGCTAGGGTCTTGGAAAAAGAAGCATTTAAAAGCAGCACCAACTTGCTAAGGGACATGGCTGATGATAAACCGTTTAAAGAATCATTTTAAAAACGTTTAAATGAAACAGGGAAGAATTTACAGATTAAGGCTGAAGATAAACTACAACGAATGATCGGTGCGGGTATAAAAAGAAAAGCATCAAATAAAAATAAACATAAGCAACCCAAAGTTAAGCGTGTCAAGAAGGCTCAAATAAAAAAAAAGAAGAAGTTCACCATAAAAAAAAGAAAACAACCAAGAAAACAACAAAATATAGAGATATTTTCAAATAGCCCACATAGTACTTATCCATAAGTTAGTAGTAATAATAATAATAATAATAATATTAACAATTATGGCTTTCCTGCATGCGCACTCGTGTGAATGTATTAAATCTGAATTAGATTTATTTGATGTACCGACAACCCAAACAAGTATTGAAAAAGGGCAGTGGATACATTATAAACCATTGTCATCAATAACCGACGACGCACCATTAGAATTTGTAATCCCGGGCCTTGAAGATGACTACCTGGATCTGGCACATACTCTTTTACATTTAACTGTCAGAATATCTAACCAGGATAATACTCTAATTACAACGCCGGAAACAAGTGTATATGCGCCCGTAAACAATTTATTACATTTGATGTTTAGTCAAGTTGATGTGTACCTTAATCAGAAACTTGTCTCACCACCCAACAACAGTTATGCATATAGGGCATATATTGAATCCTTACTAAACTATGGGCCAGCAGCTAAACAATCACATCTAACCTCATGTTTATGGTTTAAAGATCAGCCAAGACGTATGGATTTAGCTATAAACCATGGTTTAATAAAACGTAAAATTTTTACGAATGAAAGTAAGCAGCTTGACTTAATCGGCCATCTGAGTGCTGATATATTTAATCAGGAAAGGTGTTTAATTAATGGTGTAGAATTACGCGTTGAGATTGTGCGTGCTAGAAATAATTTTGTTCTAATGTCAACAACAGCGGCTGCAGCGGGTAAAATTGAATTATGTGATGCGTCACTGCTAATTCGGCGAAACAAAATAAACCCAACAATACTCCTAGCTCACGCAAAAGCTTTACAAATAACACCGGCAAAATACCCAGTCAACAGGGTCGACGTTAAATTGTTAACACTACCTGCTGGTATTCAAGGAAAATCATTAGATAATATATTTCTGGGACAACTACCTAAAAGATGTATTATTGGGTTTGTAGATAATAGATCGTTCAACGGCAATTATACGTTAAACCCTTTTAATTTCCTCCACCAATCGATTAATTTTCTCTCGATATACGTCGATGGTATGCAAATACCTTCAAAACCGTTGCAGCCCGATTACGCAAATAAAATGTTTATCAGGTCATACCAAACTTTATTTTCGGGGACGGGGATGCATTTTTTGAATGGGGGTAACGATATTTCAAGAGATGAATATGCCGATGGTTACTGTCTGACGGCCTTTGATTTAACTCCGGATCTGTCTGCAAATTCTTCAACTCACTGGAACTTGGTCCGCAATGGAAGTCTGCGCCTTGAAGTTAGATTTGCGGCAGCCCTTCAACACACTCTTAATTGTATAATATATGCTGAATTTGATAACATTATCGAAATTGACAAACACCGAAACATAATTGTTGATTATAGTAATTAGAAGTATATATAAAGTTAGACATTGCTTAGTATGTTAAAAAGGTTTTATTCTTTAGAGCGTGTAGATCTTAATATAATATAAATTTTATAATAATTACGGTATAATATGGTTTGTTTTTCATTGAAATAAAGATATATAATTTTAGAAAAAAATTTCCCCGGTTTATTAATTTGAATATTTTATTAAACATTTACCCAGGGTAGTGTTTGTTTGCGATCTACAATTCGAAACATTGTAAAGTGAAATTATGAATACACATCAACTTATTCATTGTCTGGGTATAATGACCAAGAATAGTCTTGACTATTGTTCGGGTGTATACGCATATAATAATATACCAAAATACGTGAGCGCACCGGCCTTAATTGTAATAAATGAAGATCCTGATTATAAAGAAGGTAGCCATTGGGTTGCCGTTTATGTAGGTAAACGACGAAACAGTATTTTTTTCGATAGTTTTGGTCGTAAGCCCAAGCCAAATATTATGAAATTTATCCAATTAAACTCCTTGCTATGGAGTTATACAGAGAATATTTTACAAAACCCCTTTTCACAGTACTGCGGTAATTACTGCATTTTATTTTTGTACACTTTTGTACGAAATAAAAATATAAATGAATTTATGAGTATGTTCAGTGACTATGTGTATAAAAATGATTTGATAGCTATGGACTTATTCACCACTTATTTCAAAAACATATAAATGAGAGCGGCTTGTGTGGCAGTGGGACATAGAGAGCCAATATGTGTAATATGTTTTAAGAGCGTGCTGCCGTATACCTGAAAATAAGGATGGCGCCACTGTAGAGTGCATTTAATAATTAATTACAAAAAAACTAAAAATATTTTTCACTTTTTGTCATTAGTAACTGATTGAAGATTTTATCATTATTTATATACATTTTTTTGATGGAAAAAAATATAATATCAACAGAAATATTAGAGAAAAACCTAAAAAGTAAGTTTTTGACGTATTTCAAAAACTAATAAGTTTTTTGAATTAAGATTTAGTAACATGATAATTACATCTTTTCCAAGCATATTTCCACTATAATTAGAGTTTAGTTTTCTTTGGTATTCTAGATGAATGCACCAAAAAAACGTCCGTTTTCCAAAATTTCGAATATGTTTGACCCCTACATTTTAAAACCACTATTTTTTTTATTTTTTTTGCTACCATTGGGTCGATCATGATGTTGTGACGGCCCTGTTGAATTTTAAATCAAATCTAATGCCTAATAAAGAAATTATTTAAAAAAATCAATATTAATATTCCATAGTCGAATACATAAAAACCATAAAATATTTAATAAATGTAAATAGATTTATCAAAAGCTACATTTATTGAAAACATACCGTGAGAATTATATAGCTTACTTTTATTGCGTTTAGTTTTAATTAATATTTTTAATTTATATTGCATGAGAAAATTTGTCATAAATATTGATCATCGAAATTTATCTGTTTAACAAAAAAGAATTCTACCTGCATTGGGTTCAGCCCAACGGGGAAAGAGGGCAACATTTGAAAACCATGTGGCATTTCGACTTGCAACAAGTCGCGGGAATTACAAAAAGAATATTATTTGTCTTGTATTGCGTATTCTTATAATATCATAAAATATTTTTTTAATATGAATACTATTGTACTCGTATTTGCATTGAATTTTATAAATAAATAGATAGCAAAGCTGACCCAGCAAAATAAAACAAAAAATAGATGGTTAATTGCCGCTAATATGATTTTAATTACTAATTTTAATTAACAAAATTAGCTATTGTTGTTTTTGAAAAAAAAAAAAAACTTTCCCATTTGAATAAAAAGCTGGCAAAGCGAACAATCAAAAGTCATCCGATTTAAAAAAGAATTGTTGCTTATTTGGTGCTGCTTAGTTACTCTAATTAGCGACCATTAACCAGATATATTTTTATTTATTCTACTGGGTGTGCTTTGCCAGTTAACAAGCGTTTCAAAATTTCTATTTTCTTAACAAGGACCGATGCTGAAATTTGTTGAAGAATCACAACCAATGAAAATGGATTATTTTTAAAGAATGAATCCAATTGCAAAAATCCAAACGCCAATTGACTTAAATAAGATAAAAGAACCGAATCATTTTATTTTTATCAATATAACCTTGGAATTTTTAAAATTCATTATATTAGTTCGATTGGAAAAACTCGAACGCGAATCGACTCAAAATAGCGTTGCAAGCGGGTACCGGGTATTTATCTGGTACCCGTTCGGATTTTGTCGGATATCCGAATAGTTATGTTATACCCGGCCGGGTTTCGAATTAAACAATTTTTAAACTTAATATTTATAATATTTGAATAATGAGTATTTAGTATTATCCGCCTGGTTAACCCAGTATCCGGCGTAATATTATAGTCTGGTATCCGGTTTTCCGCATTTTTAAAAAATTAAGAAGTATGTATATAATTTTGAAATTTTCAAAATCGTTCATTATTAACTCAAATTTAAACATCACAAAAAAAAATAAATAAAATGTAACTGAATGTGAAGCAATTACATATATACATGTTTGCAATTTTTGATTAAAATGACATCTTTTTAGTTGCCATTTTTGATGTTGAAACAGCCTTCTCTTTTTATTGTTCTAAAAAAAAAAAAAATATGAAAAAAAGACTTTTGTCCACACTTATAGAATAATATATGCATTATTTAAGTGTTTTCTCAAGTATAATTATATTCAATATACACTAGTGTATAACTTTCATTATGCACTAGTGTATAATGTAATGTCATTGAAAAATATACGTTTTATATACGTTTTTTTATATTATATAAAAATATATATTTTTTTTATATTATATTATATTTTTTTTTCTCTCTATACGTTTTTGTCATTTAAAACAGAAGAAAAAGAATACGATAACCTAAAATAGTTGATTTGTTGATGATAACAGAAAGTACAATATAAATTTTTATATATTTCAAGGGTAAGTGTGGACAAAGAATAGTATTCTACTCGCATATAATGGCAATTATTCACTCAGGTGATTTGCTAAACTCGCCTGCGGCTCGTCTCACAAACATCACTTTCATGAATAATTGCCATCATTATATGCTTGTTGTATAATATACTATTTTCCAACCGTCAAAAAAGCAAATGCAAAAATTATTCTTATATAAGAATATTGTTGTAATGTAATTTTTAAATTTAAATTTGGCGCCAGTGTCTAGTTAGTGATATTGGCAGGAAGAGGGAGGAGTCGTGAACGGGAAGCGGGAGTCGAGGCTAACAAAAAAGAAACGAACACAACGAGATTTAAGATTGCACGTGGCGCTTTGTAAAAATTGTAATACGAAATTGTTCGAATAAAAGAGTTGTTTACAACTCAGAAGAGGGATCTGATCATCTATACAAGTGTTTTGAAATAAACGTCGTGATTACAGTGTTAAGATGAATCAAATGACACGTGCTGAAGTGGTTGATTGGCTCAACAACCGCGAGGTTAAGTTTCCGAAGAATGCCACACTCAAAGAATTACGAGAACTTTATGAGGCGCGGGCAAGTGAAGAAAGCGTTGCTCAATTGAAAAGCGTCGACAAATTGCTGCCTTACGAGCAGAATTGGCCGAAGAAATACCAATCGTAACATCTACACATCATCAACCTGTTTTTAAAGACGTGAAACACTCCGTTGTGGCATTTTCTGGTGCTGAACAATACGATGCCGATAAATGGTTGGCAGATTTCGAACGCGCTTGTGATTCTGTAAATGGTGATAGTGCGTTCCGATTAAAGTGCGTCCGTCGAATGATGAAACCAGACACAGAAGCCGAATTGTTTTTACGTATTGACAATTCCGTTACATATGATGAATTCCGTGCCAATTTTTTGGAAAATTTTGGGCATGCATATTCAGTTTCCGAAGTTATTGATTTATTGAGAAAAAACATATTTAATTCCGCTAAAATTTCCATCATGGGCTACATTTTACAGATGCAAGAGCTTGCATCACGTGCGAACGTTGACGAATTGCAAACGGTGCGATTTATTATTGATGGGCTTCGAGATCGTTCCGCCAACGTTGCTGTATTTTATCCGGCAACCACCATTACACAATTGAAACAGCTAGCACCACGTTACGTCCAACTACGCGAACTAAATTCCGCCCCATCAACATCCGCTGTTCGGGCTGCAAACGATTTTCGTCTGAAACAGAACCTGGTGAAATCCGGCTCAAACCATCCAGCTGCTACCAATTCGAATACAGTAGTGCGATGCTTTAATTGTTCCGGCCTGGGCCACCTATCAACCAAATGTCCAGAACCAAAACGTGCTCATGGGACATGTTTTCGATGTGGTTCCAGTCAGCATATCATCCGAGATTGCCCGAAGCCGTCCAATCCGAACCAAATTGCTCTAATAGATGATTTTCGTCGCGATTTTAATTTAAATTATTTATTTAATTACGGGGCTTGCCCAAGAGGATACATGTAAGGTACAAAATAATTTAAATATAAATATAAAATGTAAAAACACAAAGATAAAGATAAAAATACACAATACACAAACGAGACAAAAAACGAGACGAAGCAGAAATGTAAACAACAACAAAAAAGTGTAAAACAGCAATCAAACAAAAACAAACTACAAGCGCTTTTTAAGGCTCAAGAGCGAACAGTTGAATAAATCGATTGACGTCGTGTTAGCGTTACGCGAAATACGGTTAATTGCGTGATTAGTGCAAAAATTGGTTTTATAAGACTTTGTGTGAAAAGTGCGACTGTTTCTAAGTGGTCTAGCTGGTACATAAAAGGATACGAGTGCAATAAGGTCAGGACTATCAATAATATTATTAATGATTTTGTACATCAATAAAATATCGCTGTTAATCCGCCTTTCCGCCAAAGTGCGCAAATTTAGTGAGTTCTGTAAAAATATATAATCTTTTTGCTCTTTTGGTATTCCCATTTTAAAAGACACGTAAGTTAAAAATTTCTTTAGAATTCGCTCAATCCTGTCAATATGGCACTTGGAATACGGTGAGCAAATATTCGACGCATATTCAAGATGAGATCTCACCAATGAATTAAAAAGTATTTTGAGGCAGCTCAAATCGAAGAAATCTTTAGTGTGTCTTTTAATAAAACCTAAACATTTTAGTGCTTTGCTACATATGCCCTGTATATGAAGATCAAATGACAGATTAGACTCGAATATAATCCCTAGATCGCGGATGCTTGAAACTGTATTTAGAATTAGCCCATTTAGATAAAGGTTGCATTCCAATGGTTTTTTTTTCCTATTAAAACATATGTGAGAACATTTGTTAGTGTTAAGGCTTAGTTTATTCGAGTTGCACCAACAAGAAAAGTTGTCTAAATCCCTCTGAAATTTTAAGATGCAATCGTTGCTCTCGATTGTAGAGAACATCTTTGCATCATCCGCAAACAGTAAGACTTCACAAAATTCAAAGACATCTACAGCATCGTTCATAAATATGTTAAACAATAGTGGTCCCAGGTGTGAACCTTGTGGTACTCCAGAAGTGGCATGCATTTCTGTTGAGTACCCACCATTAACATGAACAATTTGACATCGATTGTATAAATATGAACGAAACCAGGACAGCATAGGGTCAACGATACCAAATTTGCTCAGCTTTAAAAGGAGTACTGAATGATTTAGTTTATCAAACGCTTTTGAAAAGTCGGTGTAGACTGAATTGACTTGTTTTCCCCTGGAAACGGCATTGGCTATGTAAGATTCATAAATGAGCAAATTTGTAACTGTGGAGCGTCCTTTACAGAACCCATGCTGTTCCTTAGCTATACGGTTTTTGAATAATACGGACAACTTTTCTGTTAGCAATGATTCGAGCATTTTAGGTATTGTAGACATAATTGAAATAGGTCTGTAATTGACAATTAAGCTTCTCGTGCCAGATTTGAAAACAGGCGTAACATAGGAAGTTTTCCATACATCCGGAAAACTGCCAGTTGTTAGTGACAAATTGAATAACAACCATAAGGGTCTGGAAAAGGCAAAAGCACAACGATTGAGAACTAAAGGTGGAATATTGTCCGGTCCTTTACCCTTTCTAATGTCTAATTCATTCAGCTTGTGCAAAATTTCCGATATGGTAAACGAAAAACAGCTGACTAAATTAGTAGATTCTGGAATATTAGAGTGTGAGTCTGAATTGTCATCATTAGGTTCATATACAGTGGCAAAATGTTCCTTAAACAGCTCACTAATTGAGTTAGCCGTGCTGGCCGTGGAATTGTTCAAAGTCATAGTAGCCGGAATTTGATTTTACGATTTGAGGCTGTTAATATAGTGCCAAAACTGCTTAGCATCGTCTTTGATTGAAGTTTCTACCCTTTTAATATGATCCTTGTAACAATACTCGACATGTGATTTACAAGCTGATCTGAGTTTGCTGAACGTTGCATAATCGTTTTCAGAGCCGGATATTTTGTATTGCCTATGCGCTGAACGCTTCAATAAAATTCCTAATTTTCATGGTCAATCGACCGACCAGGATTGTGAAATTGCTAATGTTGGTCAGGCCTTTTCCGAGGTGAATGTTGTAAGTGTTGCTTTTTTGTCTGACAGTGGGACGCTGTGTAATACTTTGTTTTCTCTTTTTGATACCGGCAGTCCAATCAGCCTAATGAACCGTTCCGTAGTTCCGAATGAACTTGTAAATTCATCTACCAAATATTCCGGCTACCGAGGACTTGGCAATTTTAAATTATGCATGTACGGTGAAATTTATGTACGAATTTCCTTTTTGAATGTTACTAAAACAGTAAAAATTTATGTAATTCCGGATAATTTTATTCCGTACCCTTTGCTTTTGGGTCGAGATTTTCTAAGTGCTTTTCATATAAAATTGTCAATTCCGCGAGTGGTTCTAAAACCAAAAATAGAATACAAACTCAATTCAGATAATAAATTGCGAATTTCAAACAAAGTATTGCACTGCGTGTACTCGTGTCTGGGCAATGAGAGCTTTATTGCTGTTCCCACTTGTGATCTTTGTAGGCAGCTCCCAAACGTACGTATTGTCAGTTGTGATAAGCAAGTAGTGGATCCTTGCAACAGCGTTGATCATTCGGTACCAGATATTTTTGCTATTGATTACGATACGAGTTGTTCTGAACCTTTTGATATCAGTCCAGAGTTAAATCCGTCGCGATGCAAGACTATTAGGGAAATAATTCAGTCTAACTATTTAGATCGTTCAAATATCCCTGCTTCCGAACATAATTACGAAATGAAATTACGACTAACTTCTGACGTCCCATTAAGTTTTTCTCCTCGACGACTTTCTTATGACGATAGACAGCGAGTGGATACGATAATTAACGAATTGCTCGCTCTTGGTCATATCCGACCCAGTGATTCTCCTTATGCATTTCCGATTGTTTTGGTTTCAAAGAAATCTGGAAAAAAACGGATGTGCGTGGATTATCGTCCATTAAATAAGGTTACAATACAAGATAGTTACCCTCTGCCATTAATTGACGATTGTTTGGAACGAATGGAAGGCTGTCGGCCTTTCGGTTTACGTAATGCACCGGCAGTTTTCCAACGTTATATTAACTACATTTTGCGACCTTTTATTAAGGAAGGTACGGTTGTTGTTTATATGGACGACATTACAATTGCTACAAAGGCTATACAAAATCACTTGGATGTTTTAGGACGACTATTACGACGGTTAGCTGAATTCCGCCTTGAACTCACATTCGATAAATGTAAATACGCTTTTTCCGAAATTGACTTCCTCGGTTTCACTATCAACAAAGAAGGCATCAAACCAAATACTAATCATACCGAAAATATTCGTCGCCTTCCGTACCCCACTAATGCGGCTGAAGTCCATAAGTGTTTGGGTTTATTTTCTTATTTTCGTCGATTTATTCCGTCATTTTCTCATATTGTCATGCCATTACGCCATTTAGTCAAACCAAACGTAGAATTCTGTTTTGACGATAAGTGCCGTTCCGTCTTTAACACCTTACGTGACAAACTGACAGCTACGCCTGTTTTGGCTTTGTATAATCCTGAACGCGAAACTGAATTACATTCTGATGCTAGTTCGGACGGATTCGGTGGAATACTGTTGCAAAAACAGAAAGATGGTAAATTACATCCGATTGCATATTTTTCTCAACGTACAACTTCTGCTGAATCTCGATATCATAGCTTCGAGCTAGAAACATTAGCCATAATCTATTCTTTACGAAAATTTCGCGTGTATTTGGAAGGGATTCCGTTTCGCATCATTACGGATTGTAGTTCTTTGACAATGACTTTAAATCGTAAAAGTGTAAATGCCCGAATTGCAAGATGGGCTCTTGAATTGGAAAATTATCATTACACGATTCAACATCGGAGTGGACAATTGATGGGACACGTTGATGCTTTAAGCCGTTACCCTTGTGTATCTATGACTTCCTCCGAAAATTCTGATCAGACTATTGCTCTGATAAATTCAGACGACATTGACCTTCAGTTACAAATTACACAAAATCGTGACGAAGATATTGTACAATTACGTGAACAATTAGAAAACGGCCCTGTCCCCTACTTTCTACTAAACGACGGTCTGGTGTATAGACGTACCGAATCTGATCATTTACTGTTGTATGTTTCAAAAGAAATGCAAGATCAAATTGTTCGACATGCTCATGAAAATATTTGTCACATGAGTATTGACAAGTGCATTGATAAAATTAAGAGACATTATTGGTTTCCGAATATGAAACACAAAGTTGAACGATATGTTAGAAACTGTACTCGGTGTATCATGTATTCCGTTCCGTCCCAAGCAAATAATCGAACTCTGCACCACATTCCAAAAAAACCTATCCCGTTTGACACTATTCATGTGGATCATTTCTGTCCACTTCCGGCCTTAATTTCAAAGCGAAAACATATCTTTGTTGTAGTTGACGCCTTTACCAAACAAGTTAAACTTTACGCAGTAAATTCAACTAGCACTAAAGAGGTGTGCGCGTGTTTAGATAAATATTTTGAATATTACAGTCGTCATCGACGAATAATAAGTGATCGTGGTACTTGTTTTACGTCTCTTGAATTTGGTTCATATTTATTGGAAAATAATATTGAACATGTTAAAATTGCTACGGCTTCCCCCCAAGCAAATGGGCAGGTAGAAAGAGTTAACCGAGTCCTTAAGTCTATGTTATCGAAGATTTCCGAACCTATCCAACATTCCGATTGGTCCAAGTTGTTAGTTCGCGTTAAATACGCTTTAAACAATTCTGTTCATCCGTTACAAAACAGACTCCATGTTAATTATTATTTGGTGTTAATCAGCGTGGGCGAGATGTTGACGCCCTTTCTGAGTATTTAGATGATAAACAATTTCTTGCCATTGACTACGACCTTACGACCCTAAGACAGAATGCTTCGGAGAATATTCAGAAATATCATCAAAAGAGTTCAGAACGACATTCCCGAAATCACCGCCCTCATGTAACTTTTTCTGAGAATGATTTTGTGGTCATAAGAAATGTTGACACTACGCTTGGCACTAATAAGAAGTTTATTCCAAAATACAGAGGCCCTTATCGAGTTTATAAAGTCCTTCCGAATGATCGATATGTTGTAAGAGATATAGAAAATTGTCCTTAATCACAATTACCATATGATGGCATCATCGAAGCTTCGCGTATACGTTTATGGGCTGACTGGAGGGATTTGCGTGAGTCCAGTATTGGTTCTGAAGAGCAATTCTGCGACGAGTAGCCCCGGGAGACAGTTGTGCTTATTTTGTTGTAACTGATCATTTAATCACAATCCTGGTTCGGCCTGTATTTTGTTTGTCATTTGTATTTGTTTTTATGGTGTTATCGAATTAGTTTAATATATATTTGTTATTGTTTGATCAAGTCGATCAAAAGGGTCAGAATGGCCGAGTTATAAGAATATTGTTGTAATGTAATTTTTAAATTTAAATTTGGCGCCAGTGTCTAGTGAGTGATACTGGCAGGAAGAGGGAGGAGTCGTGAACGGGAAGCGGGAAACAAGGCTA
>CAUVYR010000199.1:0-13024 GCA_963556235.1 Cryptophagus acutangulus | reverse complement strand
TTGCCTTTCGCCTTTTCGCCCGCACACTTACAAACATTTAACTTTTCCCCATTTAAACTTTTACTCGCTCTTGCTCTTCACCGAGATTTGAACCCGGGACCAACAGATTGCGAGTCGGTGTCTGCATCTCACGTCCACTGTGGTCCACTGTGGTGTTAGCATTTGTCAATCTATTGTTTTTAAAACACGTCGAAAAAAAACAAAGATATACTAGTGCGCAGAAGTGCAACCTATTAAAAATTGCTATTAGAATTTATCACCCGAAGGAGTGGGGAATTTTGATTTCGCTAGAAATTCATCAGTTTTGCTTCTATTTCGCTTTTTTTTTATCCGATTTTAATGTGTGATAAATGAATGGATTCAGAAAACATGTGCCTATAAGAATATGGACAGAAAGAATTCATTAAAATATTATATATTTAATAAGAAATAGTTGAAATTTATTAGATGAAGTTCATTAATATTATTAAATTTTCAACCATTTCTTATTAATTATATATTACTTTAAAGTACCTTTTCTCTCCGTTTTCTAAAAGACACATGTTTTCTGCGCTCATTTTTGTATCACACATCAAAATAAAATAAAAAATTCAATTGCAGTTCAGAAAGCATCAATTGCAATTCAGAATAGTATATTCTGCAACGACTGCGGAATGAGAATATTCAGCCCGAGTAAAAATTTGTCACACGAGCCGAAGGCGAGTGTGACGGTTTCACGAGGGCTGAATATTCATTCCAGCGAGTTTCAGACTATACTTTTTCTAATACTATCGTCAATTAAAATACGTCAGTTCGAGTCGCTGTCTAGTACCTATCGCTTTTAGGCAATTAGTTCACAGATGTCGCCGCTATAATATATGTATTAATAAACAAAGTTAGTTATAAAATGTCATAAAGAATGTTGTAAATATGAATGATTTAGTCGATTGGATTGTAATATTACTAATATCAACAATTAATAAGTTAAATGAATAATTCATTAATCAAAATACAATAGCTTAATGTTGCGTCAACTTCCATGAGATGGCGCCACATGTGGACATTCTATCATTTGTATAAGAATGAATATTATAGCACTTGTTGCAGAATGAGTACATTCTCAAACTGGAAATTTGACGAATCAAGCTGCCGTGATGAGTCAAATTGCCACAAGGAAACCTCTTTTGAGTCAAAAAAATATTGTTATGCCCTGGGGTTATTCGGGAGACGTAGCCGGACGCGACGGGTGATTTAGGAAAACAGGTATTATTGATAAATAAAAAAAATTGATAAATAAATTTCAAAGAGCCAAAAGTATTGATAGTGGTTATTTATTACTGGCTGATCATACAAAATCGATACTTACAGTGGCGGCCAAAAAAAACGCAACCCCTAATATTTCCCTTTGTAAATACAACTTTTTAGCATACTTGATATTAGTCACATATTTATTGTCAGTGTCAAAATAATTTTATAATAAATTATCACAAAAGACTTAAATCCTTCAAATAAATGCCTCAATTAAACACATTTCAAAAATCCAGAGCCATTGCTGAATTAGAAGACGGTTGGTTACTGTGAGAAGTTGCTGCAGGAAAAAAACATATTTTTTTTAAAATATCAATTTTTTTTTATTTTTTTATTTTTTTCATTTTAATATAAAGTCATTTTACAACACTAAAACATTTAAAATTACGCCTACTATTCGTTTAAAGATGTTGCGTTTTTTTTGGCCGCCACTGTACATACCTAGGAGTCCACACGGTAGCGACGAAAAGGCTTTCTTCATTTTTTGTAGTTCTTCTAATTCACGATTCACGTTCACGATTATTTGTATCGACCGTTCTGAATCGATCCCCAAAACATACTGATTTTAATTAGTTTGAAAACTAATTAGAGTCTCCAAATCGCTAAGTCAGCGCGGCGATTGACCCATGGATCAATCGCTGCGTCGACTTCCGCTCGCAGTTCAATTGCCTAGAGCGCGGTTCAATTGACCGTCGACGCTGATTCCGCGCTATCGATGCTACCTCCGCTATTGATGAGTTCAATAGCTGAGTCTTCGTGACAATATCCATTATAAAAAAAGTTCGATTACAATTTAATAAGAAAATTTAAAGAATGAACAACAAAAAATCTCTTGACGACGAATCTGTGACAAGTATTATAAATCCACCTACTTTTACTTTGATATTTTTTGGTTGTTGTCTTGGAGAAAAGGAATAGACACAATATCCACTTGCATTAAGTTCTGTTCCATTTTATCCGCTAAGAAAGTGACAAAAGCATTGCCTCACATGGCATATTTGATACATGAGTTAAATTATCGTATGCAATTGCACAAGAACTTGTTTTTTATCGGATATTTTTTTAGTTTATACGATAACGAAGTTGCCTGGAAATTTGACGAATCAAGCTGCCATGATTCGTCAAATTGCCAAAAGGAAACCTCGTTTGAGTAATAAAATCAAAAAATATCCGATATAAAAAACAAATTCAAGTGCAATTTAACAAGACAATTTTGCGAATGAAAAAATCGAAATCAATCGACTCATTTTGTATTTTATGTTAATTAATAAAATTTGACAAGTATTGTCAGACTACTTTAATTTTTAAGTTTTATGTGCATGTAGTCATGGAGATAACGAGGTATCACATTACAATATCCACTAAAAATTTTGTTTCATTTTATCCGCTCATACATCGACAAAAACCGAGAAAAACATTGACTCATATGTCATAAAATATACATGAGTAAAATTGTCAAAAATAAAACCTGCAAACTATGTTTTGTTCGGTGGTAAATAAGAATACAAAAATTCAATACAAAGCGAACAAGAGAGCACAAGAAAAAATAATCAATTTTAATCAAAAAATTTAAATAAAATGCAATACTTTCAATGTAATTCCCACACGGACCATTAATAATATTATTGTTGTAAGTGTAAATGAATTGAGTAGGTTATTCAGAACAGAATAAGTTACACGGCAGAAATCTAAGGTTATGTTAATAACAATCTTTACTTGTTTAGCTTTGCTTTCTTTATCAATATTGTACGAGTGCTGGAATTTGCATATTTTGTCTATTCTTGTGATTAAAAATGCCCCATGCTGAACGTACGTTAGCAAAGAAGTAAAAATGGCGTCTGGATTGATAACGTGCATTCTTAAATGAATAGCGTTTGCAATATTATTGGCCGTGTAAGGGCCGCTTAATACATGATTAGAATATTAATGATCCAAGAATGTTTAAGATGGCAAATATACTCACGGACCACAGCCCACCGTTTTAAACTTTAATTGTTTATCACCTCAATTATAATTATGATTTTATAAAATTCGTAGTTTTAGTAAATAGAAAGAACTACGAAAGTCAATAGCCAATTGTTTTTATAACAATAAAGATTTATTTCAAATAGAAAGAACTGATAAATAATAAATACTCCATAGCCAATTATTTTTTGTGACAATAAAGATTTGATATATAATAAATATCTGATTCATCACATCACCGTATTTACATTCTAGAAAGTATAAAAGAATAACCAGTTATAATTCATATGTAATTATTGATTTAAATAATGTATTTATTACTCGTATACTAATCTAATTTAAATAAATTTAACTTACCGGCATAGTTTGGCTCCCGTGTAAGCTATTTATGGCCGCCTGAGCTTCTTGGTGGGAACTATATTTTACGAAAGCACAACCTATAAAAAAAACTATTTGTTATATTCAAATAATAACCAATATTAGAATTTGTGTCACAGATTCAAAAGCAAAACCAATTGTTATACGATAATAAGTAAATTGTGGGAATTTGTAAGAGAAAAAAAAATATGTAAACAATTAGTAAATAGAATGGAAGAAATTTATAAAGAGAGAATATGTAGAGTAAAGGCGAATGGGCAAGTATGTGAGAAATTTGACGACGATAAAGGAAGTGAGACAAGGGTGCCTCTGTTTGTGGCCTACATTTGCGACAAAAAAAGCTGATCAGGGCGCAGGCAGGGGGAGGGGATGTAGTAGGAAGAATGAAAGTGAGATCTTTGGCGTATGCAGATGATATGGTGTTGGTGGAAAACAAAGTAAATGGGTTGAAATATATGATAATGTGTATGGGAGAGTACTTGAAAAGGAAAGAACTAGAAGTGAATGTGTATAAGACCGAGGCAATTAAGTTTAGAAAAGGGAATGGTAGAAGAAAAAAATAGGATTGGGTGTGGGAAGTTACAGAG
This sequence comes from Cryptophagus acutangulus, assembly GCA_963556235.1. Classification (NCBI taxonomy): domain Eukaryota; kingdom Metazoa; phylum Arthropoda; class Insecta; order Coleoptera; family Cryptophagidae; genus Cryptophagus; species Cryptophagus acutangulus. The sequence goes on along the minus strand of CAUVYR010000199.1, from coordinate 8,807 downwards.
AAAAAGTGAGACATTAAAAAATTAGGTTATGTGTTCAGTGCAAACAACGGAGATAAAGAGCATGTTAGAGTGCTACAAATATAGCAAATAAGCTAATAGGGTAAGCATGGGGAATAAGAGAAAGAAAGTTAGGAATGGATTTAAAAAAAGAGGAGAATGCTGTTTGACTGTTTGGTAAAAAGTGTGATGATATATGGCGCGAAAATATTTGGATGGAAAAAGCAAGAAATAATTAAAGCTATTTAGGCAAAGTACTAAAGATGGGTGTTAGAGAGGGGTACTCCAGAATACATTGTTTTAGTGGAAGTTAAGAAAGATAAGATAAGAGCGGAAACGAGGAGGGGAGAGCGGAAAAAATGAGGAAATAATGGATGAAAGGAGAGAGAGTGCAAAATATTACAAGAGTGTTAGAGAAAAATTAAAATAGGAAAGACAGAACGGAGACTAGTAGAAAGGCAAAAATATTGCGAAAGGAGTGGGTATGCAACGGCAGAGGTAGAAAATAAGAGAGACAGAAATGAATGTGTTAAGTGAGATAAGTATCAGAGATAGGGACGTACAAATGCAAAAAAAATCAAAAATAAGAGAGGCTAGGTACAACGAGAGGTACCGCATGTTAGTAGCGGAGGAGATGCCGAGGTACCTAGCAATGGATACATGAATGAACAACAAGAAGAAAATGATTGCGAGATTCAGATGTGGTAATGAAGAGAGTGAGAATAGGTACTGGTTGGACATGGATGCAAGAAAATGCGGAATGTGTGGAAAGAGTGTATAAAACATCGAACATATGCTGAGAGGGTGCACAAATGAGAGGAAGAAAGGGAATAGAGAAAAATACTGGAGGAAAAAGGAAATGAAGCGGAATGCATAAGAAGAGTTATAGAGGCAAGAATATAGCAGCAAAGGTGTGCTCTATGTAAGATCAAGACGTTGATTTTAGGGAAATATCGGAAAAGAGAAATCATTTTGTTTATGTTTATTTTTTCCCATCCATTCCTATGTTTATGTTAATTAATTCTTTCAGAAGCCGAAAAGCAATAAAATAAATAAATAATAAATAAAAGAAATATTTATTCTGACAATTAATGACAAAAAATTATAATAGGCAAATTTGTTTGATATTTCGCGTCAAAAGTAATTATCAACAACGAGTACTTACATGAATTTTATTTTCCAAGAATACTTTTTACTTAGCAACGACACGGGAAGAAACTGAATTGAAAAACTGCTGGAGCATTGGCTGTGCGATTTATCAAATTCAGCTTGTATCAGAGTATCATTGTTAAGGGTATTCCGACCTTGACCGATTCAATAAATTATTTTCCTATATATATTAGAAAATTGTAACTTTTTTTCAATAAGTTATGACTTTTTCTTTCTAATGTAATATATACAAGAAGGCTAAAATAATGTGTGTGCCCAAGCAAATAACAATAAGAACGTCAATTTGCCATGTACATATTGTAGGTGAATAACTGTTACTATATTGGCCCCTCTGTAGTTCATGTATTATTAAGATGCAGGATCAGCTTAAAAAATCATTTTCAATAACTTCTACCAAAACTGGAGTTTATTAATAATAAATAAATTTATTAATAAGATACAAAAAAATCAATTATTAAATCAATAGATTATGAAGAAGAAATGGCACAACATTTTCTCTCTAAATAGCAACACTTTAAATGAAAACCAGATAAAATGTCACCGGTAGCTTCATTAATCTTATGACCAAGTTTTGCTGTTCTTCCAATGTGTTTTGCAGTCACAGAAAGAGGGGTGGATGCAAGTGTATCAGGACAAGTAAAATTCCCGAATAAAAGCAACATAGCATAAAACTAAAGCTTTTGAAATTATTGCATTGACTTGTTGATGTCTTGAGAAATGATTGCTAGTTAAGCCATGTGATAAAAATGGTTCAACTAATGCACCACAACCAGAACAATAGTGGTGAACATAGTACAGGGCGGGGCAGAAAAAGCTATCCAATTTCAAATCCCTTTTTCTCAGAAGAGGGAACAGGTAGAGTAGTGGGGTAAAAACCGTTAGAAAACCGTTAGAAAGGTTTTATGCCATTTGTCATTAGTCAACATGCCTTGGTCTGGTGAACATCGTGCTTTGGTTATTGAGCGGTTTATCAAAAACGGCGGTTCGATAATTGCTACACAACGTGCTTTTCGAATTCATTTCATGCTGTTCCTTATCACGCTACGATTAAAGTGTGGGTGTCAAATTTTTGGGTTCGAAAATAGACGGGTTCAGCATTAAAAAAGAAGTCGCCTGGACGTCTCAGGACAGCAACAGGACCTGAAAACGTGGCCAATGTGAGAGCCGCGCTCACCGGATCTCACTCCATGTGACTTCTTCCTTTGGGGTTACCTCAAATCGAAGGTATTCCAGCATCGACCAAGGACCCTTCTTGCTTTACGAAGGGAAATTGCTCGGGCAATTGAAGAAATTCCTGTGGAAATGACGGTGAAAGTCATGGAAAGCTACCGCGAGCGCCTAAATCAGTGCATCCACTCCCAAGGACGACATTTGAGTGATGTGCTTTTCAAAACTTAAATTTAAAAATGGCATAAAATTTGCGATATGTTAATAAAAAAAAAAAATTGTCAAGTTGAGTGGTTTTAATTTTATAACGTTTTGAAATCGGATAGGTTTTTCTGCCTCACCCGTATAATGTAGAACCTAAAGAAAAAGCACAAGCGACTCTAAATTGACTATCATCCATGAAGGTACCAAGAGCAGAAATGGGAATAGATTGAAGCCAGGCTCCAGACTCAACACAGAATGTGGCCAGTAAACGAGCTTTTTGATCAATTTCAGTCGTTTTTTCAAAAAGTTTATTCTGAACAGCAAGTAGTCTAGGTTTACCCCATTACGTTGAAAATATGTAGACGGAAGTTTTAAATTGGGAAACCGCCCCTTCCATAATTATTTTGCAACGGTCAAATATTCAAAAAAAGTTCTCGATTTTGAAAGAAATTACTTAATACCACAAAAGATAATTCAAATGATGATGATGCCGAAGATATGAATACAAGTAAACTAAGGTCAGATAATTTACGAATGTCAAGACAACCAAATTTAATTGGAAAAGGAGCTTGAACTCATACATCACCAATAAGTTGAACATTAAGATTTTTTCAAGTAGTATTCTAATCTTTTCATCAAAATACAATATTTAATATTTTTCAAAAATTGGTGCGGTACGCATTAAATAAGTAAGACGTGGATGATATCCATAGTGACATGGAAGAATAGATATTCTTTCTACCAGTGTATCAAATTCTATTAACTTTTCCTGAATACAATTACTTATTGCTAAATATTTAATTGGAGAACCTAATAACAGAAAGTTGTCTAACTGGAATTTCCTTTAATGTAATAGGAAGGACCAATCCAATCACCTTGTTGAATACACGTTGATGAAATTATAATGTGATCACCAAAAGGTAAAATAGATGGTCTACCACAGTCAGATTTTAGATAATTAAATATTTCCGGAAATTGTTCGTGTACTGATTTGAATATATTATTACGATATATATTATTAAAAGCATTTTTAAAATCAATTTTCAAAATAAAATTGTGGCTTTCATTTGATAATCGGCAATACGTTCTTAGGCAATGAACAGCACAATCAGCACCACCTTCAACACTAACTCCAAGTTGATTGGAAACAGATCTCTTTTGAGTCTGGTCAATTTTAGATATTTGAGAAGCCACATCACATTTTGACGTAAATTCCACAAAAAACCCCAATTTTTTTCAAATAACTAAATTATAAATTGTTCTAAATTTCAAATCGTATGCAGAGTGGGACACTTACTTAATTCGGCTGCCCACTTGTAACTTTCATCCTCTGCCGAGAGAGATTATTAAAAAAATATATACTACAAATTTCCAACAAATGTCAAATTTAAAATTCAAATCTAAATTCAAATCAATAAAAGTGAATGCGAACCAAAACAAAAACTAATAATTACTTATGTTATTTCTTCACTAATTGTGTGAAAATTGAAGAAGCTCAAAATATTAGCTGAAATTCTAACAAGTTCGATAACAAAAAACACATAAGTAGTTTAAGATATTTATAAGATAGAGAGAGAATTTTGCAAAACAGTAGATTTTTTCAATTTTAAGGACTTTTATTAGAACATTTTAAAAAATGTAAATGTAATTATTAAGGCGATGAGGTGCTTTATTGTGAAGCCATATAATCAAATTTTTATTTATTCATTTCACTGATGAAAAAGCAATGATTGATAAACGACTGATTTTTTTTTAACGCATTTGTAGGATTTTTTTGTTTTTTAATAAACTATCTTAATTTTTTACTAAATAATCTTCATATGCTTCTAAAAAAAATCTAAAAGTTACGTAGTTTTTGCATAATTTAGAAAATAAAATATAGTAACAGCATGCATTTTGCCTCAATGCGTTAGCAGTTACAGAAAAAAATTAGGCAAATGCTAGGACGTGATGGTCTGTTGTATAAAAATAATAAATCGGTGATGATCATGATAGCCTTAACCAAAATAAGAATAAATTCGCTGGAAATGAGATTCCACAGTACTTCTCTCGTTGCTACGTTAAAATTTCTGATTCAAATTTTTAGAATTTTGAGGCATCTTTTGTGGAAAAAAATGTATTGGGTTATTTAAAAATGTTTTGTGATATGTTGGTTCTAGCCTAATTCCAATTTAATTAATTAAATAATGATAAATTAAGTAAGTTAAAATTACTACAGGAATCCAAATTTGAAAGAAATCCGAGGATTTTTACTGTAAAGGGTATATTAAAGGTTGAATTTGTAAAATAAAGGTCGCATTTTATTTTTAATTAAACTTTTTGTAAATCTGTTTTAAATGTATAGTAGAAATATAATAAGGAAAAAATCCGATCCATATGACTAAAACTGTATATTAGGGGAGTGGGGGTGTGTAGTTAGGGTCGTAAATTATTTTTAATCACTCATTATGTAAATAAATATAAAATTACTGATAGAAAATGGTGGGTTATGCTGACATATACAAATCAAAACACTTTGACAAAAAAACTTTTTGACAAATCAACCCTGAATAAAAAGTCAACCCTTGAAAAAACTCCAGATTTTTTGAAAGCATTTACCACTTGGCCTATACTCAATACATATGTTCAATATTTGGTCAAAATCGGCCTGCAACTTTAGATAAGGTGGATCCACCGATTTTGCCATTTTTAGCATGTTTTTGGCCTATAACGCGCAGGTCTTTGTGAATTTTTTAAACTTTTTTACTTCTATATCATCTATGGGCGGGTAGAAAAAAAAGGACGCAAATTATGTTTAAATCGGGTCAGTAGATTCCGAAATATAGTGGTTTAAAGAAACGAACAGACCGACCAACAGACGGAAATTAGTGACTGTGATTTTCGTAATCTACGCATTTTATAAAAGAGAAAAATGTGAAATTTGAAAAAAAAATTTTTATATGATTATAATACTTCCTCTACGAGAGAAGTAAAATGAACAATTTCGTAAGGCTGAGTGGAATTTTTAAAAGTATTCCATTCCATTCATATACTGCGACTTGAAATGCTCTAAAACGTATGATTATACTGATCATCCTAGTAGTGTAATGATCGCTGATACCATTTAGGTATCAGCTATACCATACGTAAATATTGCCATGGCAATTAAAATGTACAGCTACGGCCGAATTATTCCGCACGATCCGTTTTCCCTTTGTAATTATGGTTTTTAAACCACAGCCGCTTATTACTTCTCTCGTAGAGGAAGTATTGTATTTATGAAAAAAAATTCTCCAAATTTTACTTTTGTCTACTTTATAGAATGCGTAGATTACGAAAATCATATTCACTAAACTCTGTTTCATATAAGAATGCAGTGGTGGGTGGCGCAAAACGAGCCTGGTTTACGCAGGAAAAATTACATCAATTACAGTTTTCTGTATTAGTAATTTAATAGCAGTTATCTGTTTTTTAATATTGGCAGAAATTGAATTGAATGTTATAGTTGACATTAACCTAACTTTTTTTTAACCCACCACTTTCAAACCCACTTTGAGTCTACCGATTTATGTGTTAAGTTGACTCGTCGATATTGTTGTTAGATTGTTCTCTATATCTGTTTATTATAGAGTTGCGTACAGTCTGAGTTTTAATCAATAAATACTTACAAAATAGATCTGCATATTGAATAAAATAATTTATATTTAATGTCGCCAACTTAATCCAAGCAACTGGCAATACTGACCACGCCATCTGTACCACGCCATCCATACCATCGATATTTTGTGTTTAAAACGGGCTCGGTTTTAAGCCTATCACAGAGCCGGATTTTGGCTCCTATGCTTATAAGCACTGCATTCTTATATGAAACATACTTTAATTTCCGTTTGTCGGTCTGTCTGTCGATCTGTCGGTCTGATCGTTTCTTTAAACCGCTATATTTCAGAATCTACTGACCCGATTAAAGCAAAATTTGCGTCCTTTTTTTCTACTTGCCCATTGATTAGGTCAAAGAAAAAAAAAGTTAGGAAATTCTCAAGGATCTGCGGAGTATTGGCCAAAAACATGCCAAAAACAGCAAAATCGATGCATCCACTTAATCTTCTGAAGTTGCAGACCGATTTTGACCAAATATTAAACATATGTTTCGTGTATACACCCAGTGGTGAATGTTTTCAAAAAATCTGGAGTTTTTTCAAGGGTTGACTTTTTATTAAGGGTTGAAGGGCAAGGATTAAAGTTGTAAAAATGCATAATTTGTAACGTGAATATCTGCCAGGAGGAACATTTTATTTGAACCAAATTTGGCATTTATTATTGATTGTGGGATTGTGAGTGAGTATTTTGTAATTAAATTGAATTTAGGCTAGAACCCACATATCACAATTGTAACCCTTAATGCACCTCTTACAGTTTCAGTTGTCAGATTTCTTTCAAATTAGTTAACTTAAATTAGTTAATTCAACTAGTTTATTCAAAAATAGGCTAGAATCCTCAATTCATGTTTTTAATTCTTAACACATTCCTTACACTAATCGTGCTAGGGTTTACTTCAAACTTTGATTTAAATTGGTAATTTTAAATTTTGCTTCAAATATAGTTTTATTAAAATAGAGTACCTGCAACACATTTTTCATCTCTTCATACACACGTTTCAACTTTATCTCTTAGATTTGTTTCAAATTTGGTTCTTAGTTAAAATTTTAAAAGCATTTTTAAATAACCCGAAAAAAAAAATTCAACAAAAGATGCCTCAAAATTCTAAAAAAATTAATAAAAAATTTTAATACAGCAACGAGAGAAGTACTGTGGAATCTCAGTTCCAGCGAATTTTTCTATTTCTGATATGTCAGTTTAATTTAAAAACTAGCAGATTTGTCAGTTTCATTCTTACTTTTATGCCGTATCATACGTTAACCGAAGCTGAAAAAAGTTTTGCAATAGCAAAATTAGATGAAGGGTGGTCGTTGAAACGAGTAGCTGACGAAATTCAGTGCAGAAAAACCACAATTTTTGATTAAAAAAAAAATTATTTTATATGTTGTCTTCGAATGTGATTAAATTCTGTTATTTATTTATCTAATTAAATTAATTTACCTAATAATTTGCAATAATGTTAAACTTTAAAATAAAATTGTTAATTTTTTATTTATTTTATGTTTTTATAATTTGTTAATAAATTGTACGCCACTGAATTTCCGAATATTTTTTAAAGTTCGATTCACTATAAGAAATTTTTTCAAAAACCTATCCACCCGATTAAAAATCGTGCGGAATAATACGGCCGTGACTGTATATAAAAGGTGACATAACATATCTAGTAAAGTCAAAATAGTTTTCATTTGAAATAATTATTTTTCTACTATTTTGGTAAATATGAGTTATTCTGCTGCTTATTTTACAAAAAGCTAAATGAATGTTTTTGTCATGAAATAATCTTCTGAATTCCACTCGAAAAAAGATGATTCCCACAGGGTAATAGCTACATTTGAATTCACTCAAACTTGGTTGCCTAGCAATTTTTCGAATCAAATTTTATGGAAAAACGAGTGTTTAGCACGAGTTGTTTTTTCACATGCAATTTCAATGCTCTATTTTCGTGTAACTTGTAGCTATTACCGGCACTAATCTTTTGCCTTGTGGATTATATACGATAATTTTTTTTTACATTGAATCACTTCAAAATAGTTTCTTACCTTGGATAAAAAAATACGTCAAAATATCAACGAATATTTTTTTATTTACCTTTCTCCATGATAGCAACAAAAATTTTAATGTACAGTTGTATATTTTAGATTTTAAATAAATGCTAATTTCTTCTTAAGGGTACCCCAACGGTCACCGATTCAATATATTCTTTTCCTACGTATATTATGAAGTTTTGCCATAAAGTTTTCAACCTGTCATGACTTTTACTTTTTAACGCAATGTATACAAGAAGGATAAAATATTGTGTGCGTCCAAGCAAATCACAATAAGAACGTCGATTTGCCATGTGCATATTATAGGTGACTAACTGTGACTGTTTTGATCCATTTATTATTAAAATACAGGGTCGGCTTTTAAAATAATTCAAAGTATGTATCTAACCTTATTGTTTTTTGCATTATAACAAATTAAGGTTCTTAATCTTTTTAAAATTCCAAGGAAGAATTTTGCATTTTGTTCTTGTCGAATGTCGATAACAAAAAACGCATAATCCATTTCTTCTTTAAATTTGCAGCACAATTGATAATAAATAGTTATAATTGCAAATATTTATTATTTTTTAAGCAAACATTAGATCAACA